>JAZGTK010016750.1:0-12583 GCA_036877625.1 Ambastaia sidthimunki
AATATCAATAAATCAACAGAATGAAGAGTACCTGAATACTTACAGGTTTCCACCTGCGCTGTTTTTCTTTAAATAGTTGATCTATGTACATACGCATTGTATACGACTTTCAAAAACAACCCTGGTCCTCTCCAAACAGAGTGTTGCTCTCCCACACTGAAAACATCATGGCAACCCATCATAACACTGAGTCCCACTTCTGTCACATTTGTGATATCACAGGATCTCAATTGCTGTGAAGATCTTGAAAATGCCAGGCTGTATAAACTAAATTTGGACTCAATTCGCCAGCTCTTTCTGTTATGCTGATGACATATGTGCACATTTCAACAAATGCATAAAAATATTAGATTTAATCAAAAACTGTCACTAGGGAAAATAAATCATTCTGGAATTTTAAATTTAAGGATACCAAAGTGAAAATGACTTATTTGTTAGGTATGGTAACGAAAAACCAAAATGTGACCTCTGCATTTAACCCATCAACAATGGAGTGAACACACTGCAAAATTTGAACACATTCTCAGTTCGAACCGGCAACCCTCTGGTTACAAATGCAACTCTCTAAGCAGTAGGCCACAATTGCCACCAGGTCTGCTAATTCAAATTAATAAGTTGTCCACACAAGAGCCATCTGTTATATATTTTGTCCTTTTATTTGTCTCTGTATCTACTTATAGTTATTAACCTTAATAAGCTGCAGGCTGACTGACTACAGTAAGCACTGAAGCATGCAAACATCTTCAGCGTGCTTTTGTTCCTCACAGACAGATGAAGAATAGGTCTGGAAAAGCCATTCAGTGGGGGTTACAGAAACAATGTCAGCCTCTGGGGAGAATGACTCTACGTAACACTGCAGAGCTTTGGGTTGAGGACAGCAAGATGACAAAAGCTGGAGCCAGAAAAAAATGAAAGTTTGGAAACGAAATTATTTTTGCAAATAAAAGAAATCAATTGTGCTTAGTATTTCCTTGACTAAAATACAATACCAAAGTAATTACTGTTGCAAAGTATTACCATTGGCTTAAGTAATTGTTGGATGAAATAACAGTTTTATTTTTACCCATTATTGTTGCCTTGTTTTCAGAAGTGATTACTTCAGTCTATTAAGAAATCACTGCCACCTCATCCATGAAAAAATAAATCGGTCGCACATTTGTACTAGAGAAGCCTATTCTCTCAGCATGGTTGAAAACAGTTATTCCACTACATAATGTGTGGAATTATCTGTTGTGTAAATAGTAAAAATAGAGTTAAAATGCAAGTCACTAGTTGGAGAAACAAAGACCTCACAGGTTTGAAACTGGCAGCTTCAATGAGAAGCATGTCAAAACTGGTTTCAGCTGCAACAGTGAGAAGACACTGGGATGTTGGCCTTTCAGCCAGAGATTCAAAGAAACAGCTATATTTGAAACTGGCAATAGGAACACAGCAGAATGTGTTAAATAATTTAAGGAGCTGGACACCAGACAAGTTGAAAAAAGTATTGTGGATGAATCTCAGTTTTGAGCTGTTGTGGAAACAGTTTGAATGAAAGATCAGTGGGAAGTGCCTTGCAAGCCCATCGGGTCAACAGAAAATGCTGCAGAAAAGATGTAGTGAAACTTTATATCAATATCATGTTTACTGCTAAGATCTGCACAGATCCTTTGATAAATGATGAGTAAGATTTCAAATGACTGGACTGTATGTTTTGATCAAATTCAATCATTGGGAAGAAAACTATACATTTTTCTATACATCTCTCTCAAAAAAAAAGAACAGAGTTTTAAACAGTTCCTCAAGATGAGCGTGCCTAAGGAACTAGAGGCTCATGGATTTTTGGGTTTGTCTGAGAGTTTTGTTCCAACATACATTTAGTCAACACGGAATACTTCAGCAAACTAAGGAATTATTTTGTTAATGATGTTTGTTAATAGGAAAACATGCATTTATTATCAAACAGATTCAGTGTTTTCACAAACTTTTTGAATTTAAATCAGAAGTTCTCAGTTCTGGTTCTGGTGTCCTGCAGCACAACATTTTGACTCACTGACATGTTGAGTTCATGCAGCTCTCTGCTAACAAAGTGATGATAAGGTGTGTTAAATAACTCTGATGTCCAGCATGTACAGTGCTACAGGTCCCAGACAGGACCTGAACTGAGAACTACCTGCATATCTGCCTTAAGACTTAAACTGAACATAATCTTTAAGCATTTTACATAAACTTGCATAACTAAAGAATGCATTTTCCCCCAAAAGACCTTTAAGTACAAGAATGTGAAAAAGTCTTGTTCTTGACTAGATTAAAATGTTCTTGTGGCTAACAATTCAATTTGCTTGACGTAATAAAGCAGTTATGCCCGTCTCGACTCTATGGGGTGAACAATGCTGGAAACTTGTTTTTGCACCTTCCACTGACTTTATTCGCTCGTCTTGTTTAAAAATCTTTATATCTACACTACAGGCTTATGCTACATAATGGCAGCATCACATACAGTGTTGTGCCTGCGGATTTGCCTATTCCTCCTGTTTTATTTCTGGTAATCTACTGCTCTTCAAATAGACCCTGTTTGCAATAGGCAGGCAATAATAATTATACAAATTATTTGAACCTGGTGGTCCAAGCAGATCTAACTCAGCTGAGCACAGACCACTCTTAAATTATAAAGTACAGCGTGTAGTATACATCCCCCCTCGTGACCTAGTCATCACAACAGGTAGCGTTTCAATGCGGTTACTGATCTGGTGCAACCTATTTGATCCGTTTAAATAAACTAAACAAACCACGACGTGATCTGCTATTCTGGATTTTAGACAAGAGATCGTGTGGTTAATCTTTAGTGTAAAAGTGAAGATGAGATTATCTACCTTTTCACGACGCCAGCTGGTGGAAGAAAACTTTTGGCTGCAAGTTATCCAGTACTGACACATATGAATGCATCGCAAACCACACGATAAAGGCAGTTTATATCATACCTTTGGAAAAGGTGAGACAGGACGAGTTGATGCGAATTCAATGTGGATACGTTTCAACAGCAGCTCCAGAAAACCTGTGCCAATGATCTTTGCAACTTTACAGCGGACAAACGCGGCGTTTTTAGAGTTATTGCGCTTAATACACTATGTGTTCATTCATCGCAGGGATTAACTGATAATCGTTTCTGTTCCATTTAATCGTTATATGCCCCAAATGGACTCTGTTGGTCGTCTTCTGCGAGCATTAACCCAGCTGTGGAAGAAGTCTCCACCCACAGTGATGACCGAGCGCAGACGACGAAACCTCGCGAGATCCTATCCCGGTAATCAATCAGACGTTAGAGTTTGGTTTTATCGCGAGAACGACGCGACTCAATTGCGATCTCAATAGATCCCCCTGCACATGTGAAAGAATAAAATTAATTTCAATATTAAACACGTCTTCTGGAGAATTCCAGTGGAGAACACATAAGGTTATTAAAATGCTGAATACAAATAGATAGCCTATGCAATATACTTTATTACTCTGCAAGAATAAATTTGTTACTTACCGATGAAGCTTTACGTGGTATTGGGATGTTGTTTTAAGGTTATATTTTGCTATACTGTTCAAAATTAATGAGGCATTAAACTTTGACTCACGGAAATTCACAATGGCATTACTGTGTTTGAGGTGAAGCCACAGTAACCATACATTTAAAGTAAAACGAATAAACAAACACTATATGCCAGTGGAAGATAATGTGAGACAAACACTGATAAATCTTTGTCACACATTCAAGTGGAACGCAGATTTTTGCAATGGAATGACCTGGCCAAATTAAAAACCTATTGCTACTTACACAATATATATTAATAATTCATACCAAGATTTTACTGTTTGAAAAATGATTAATTTCACTTTCGAAGTTTATTCTTAACGAAAGGCATGCGTTTCTCGTTCATTCAAGCGGTAACACAACGCCCTCTACAGCCCACTTTATAATAAAAATTACTTATTGAAACGTGATAATAATTAAACTGTCACACCAGGGCACCAGAAATTGTGACTTTAAAGCGCTAACATTAACCAGGCAATACATATGTATGCATATTATTTCACATGGCGCATTTGTTTGAGGGATGTAGTACAACATTTGCCCACTAGGTGACAGTCGAAATCTTTAAAGACAGTTGTTTAAACGCTATAAAATTAAAGGTGTAACGATACAATAAATGCAGGATTTAAAATATATTGCCGTTGACGAAGGCCTTGTGGTATTGTACAATAAAAATTATTATTATTTTTCTATAACCTACTGGTAATCTCATTCGTCCTGTCTTTATGTGACGCTGGTCTGAATGTTATTCCAGTGAAGTGCAATGGACATATCTGATGAAAGCCATTGCTAGTCTGTGTCCCATTCTGTTGAACTATTCAATTTATTTGAACTATTCGATTGCTTTTACATTAGCGGTCTACTGTATAAAGCAATAATGATGCTATATGTACTTACCATTTGATCTTGTCTTATACAACACATATTAACAAATTAAAAACAGTTGTGACAAAAGGCTGCGGTGTATCAAAATATACTACACTATACTGAACGTTATAGTAAAATAATTTCCGTAGATGCATTTACATGCACTTTACTCCATGCTTTCATAACCCCATGTGTTTAGAAAACATGAACAATTAGGTGGTGTGCAATAGTGTGCACTTTAAAAATAACTTTCAAATGACCCATACGAATTAGAATTGCATTGACAATAAAAGCTATCACATAACGCACTGCCCTCCACACTATAAATGCGCTTTAGTGACGTACAAAAATGCGGTTGTACTAGAAATACACGTAAAACCTAGAAGAGAAAACACGTTTTAAAACAACACTATTTCCGACATGTAAAAGTGGCCACCGATTTGTCAATATCAAATCACTTGATCAAATCAGCACCCTCAATTCTTGGTATTTGTGTATGTGCATATTGACATCCAGTATCAATTTTTCAAGCATTTATAATAGCCTACTCCAATTATTATAAGTCAAAGTTGCCATGTAATTGCGCGTCGTTCAGTATTGCTAAGCCACTGCGCTGATGCTTCTAATGTACTATATTGCTTGGCGGAATAATATTTTTATCACTATCACTACATTTTTTGATTTTGTGTTTAATTTATAAAACCTTGCCAGGTATATGGAATAACCTTTTTATAAAACCAATAAGCCCCGCAAAGTCGTGGATTTCTTCTCGCGGATTGTCTAACAACGCTCTTTAGCTGTTATAAATGGACTGTAAACCACGTTTGGTTTGAAAGTAGTTCACGCCATGAAAACAGCGCTCAAGCTATACGTCCTGTTCCGTATTGCGCCCCTGCTGGTAGAATAGTGTAAGTTCAGTCTGATGCAGTGTTTCCGTGCAGTTTCAGGGCGGAGAGCGAGAAGCGCTGAGAGTCGCACTTCTACCAGTAGTCTATATACATAGTCACACACACGGGGTTGGAGCCACACTCGGCCAGGCCGTGTCCTCTATCATCTTCAGCTCTACAACTACCGGGATATTTAGGAGTTTTTAGTGGTTTAAATGTTCGCCGGAGCGAGCGGTAAGTCAAAGCTTTGGGTGATAGGACGTTGAAATGCTAACACAGTTAGCCGGATAGCATCAGAATTAAGACACAATAAGCGTGCGTTAAAACAGTTGCTATTACTTTAGATCTTATCTGACAGCTATGTGCACGCTCTATGGGGCTTACGAGGCTGACTCTGCTTTGTTTAAGTCTAGCATATAGGCATGGGCTGCTATAGGAGTGTGTAGCCAGTTAGCTTTTATTTATACTCTCCTCTCAATTGATGTATGGGGGCTTATAAGGAGCTTATGTGCCAGATCAGACCTGTCATACATGGGTATATCAGCTCTACCAGCTTCCACATGATGTTACTGTGATCACCACTAGCCTTCCTGTCAGACGAAAGCAGATACAACAGATGCTTTCCTAATTCAGCATCACACTCCCATTTGTACATGTGGGGCTGTTAGCTTTAATGCTGGAAGAATTTCTCATGATGGTGGACTGATGTGATTCAGGAAGATGGATGTGGTTTTGCATCCTTAGTTGTTTTGATGCAAGTGAATGTTTAGATGTTGGCACGTCATTGTAACTGTTGTTGATGCTTTCTGTTGTTGCAGGTTGTTCATTGTGATAACATTGATCACAATGATCCTGCTGACCAATGCAGCCTTTATTTTTATAATGGCACAACAAACATTGAAAGACTAATGTACAAGTTTGCTGTTTGTTCACAAGAGGCATTGAGCCTCTTGGTTTTCTGGGATCTTAAAAAGGTTTATTTTTTGAGGTTCAGTCCATCATGAGTATTTCCATACTCCGTATCACCATCAGTAAAAGTAGAAAAAGGTGCTTATGTGATCAATATATACTTTATTCCGGCTCCTGTTAGTCACGGGTTAAAGGTGTGCAACATGTTGATTAAGTCAAGTGTACTGTAATCATGTTATGCAATTTTAAAGGTAAAACTGTTTCTATAACTTCTAGCTTATGTTTATTATTATGTTTGTAAAATATTATGTATGTATAACTGAGAGAATGAGTCAAGCACAGTTTTTAGACCTTAACTCTGTTCTCACCTCTGTAATCAGAGACACTGTGCCATATTACACAACGGTTACAGGACATTCCTGGTCATAAACAGAAACCGGCAGATTACTGGCTGGTTTGCTTGTGTAGCAGGAATTCTTTGAATTGCGAAAGCATTGTAAATGTATTTAGACTTCAGTGTTTTGGCAACTGAATATTAAAGATAGGGTTTGCCATGCAGCTGGGGTCATTAGAATCAGTTATTACTGCAATATACTGGTGGGCAGCCAGTGTTGAGCATTAATAGCTGTGCTGTAGGATTCTAGTTGGCCAATCTGAAATGTTTTGTGTTTCTGTGCACAGCAGGTTTTGAACATCAGAGCCTTCCTGTTTGGAAGAAATCCAGATTGTGTAAATGGGTACACTAATATTACTTTTCAAAAGTCTTACTACTTCAATATGAGCTTTGGTATTAATATCAGTAATAATCAGCTGTGTGTGATGACATCATCATGATTCTGATGAACTGAACAATGATCCGGATCCATGAATGATTGCTCCTCTTAAACTACAACAGGCACTGTTTCATGAAAAGCACACTACTTCCTGTGTAACAAAAGCTATAGTGGCCTGTAGTGTTCATTGTTAATGAAACAGGCTTTTAATTTTGTACTCTTTGTATAAATTCACTATGGAAACATAATGGCCTGTGCAGGGTAATTAGTGGTGCTTGCTAAGGCAAGTATCTCTGTTACTCATTGCTCATATTTGGAGTCAGGGATTTGACCAGATTATGTTTATGAGTATTAAACTGTGGCGCAGAGCTCGTCCTTCATATCTTCGTATATGCGCTATAGACATGTTTATTTACATTTATGCGGTTGGCCATACATTTTGTCGGTACATGTGCTCCCTGGGAATCGAACCCACAACCTTTGTGCTGCCAAAACCTTTGCCAACTGAGCTATATGTGATCCCTCAGATCATGTAGGATGTACTATTACTTATTACTATTACTTATTAAAGCAAAATCATACATTTTGGGTTAAAATATTCCAGTAAACTTATGTTGAAGGTCGAGCCCTATGCAGGGAGCAGCATGTCATAGAGGCTTGAAAAGGGGACCTTTTTTTACATAGACTAGTAAGAAACTAGTCTAGCATCAGCTAGCAACTTCCCAAAAACACCCTAAAAAACATCTGGAAATGTGCTAAAAACACTCAGAACAGCTTAACAACCACATAGCAATGCTCTGAAAACTACCCACAACACTCTAGCATTGTGGCAGGTTTTGCGCAAGCTTTTGAAAATCTCATTCTTTATAAAACAGATTTGTCAAATGCAGCAGCACCCATATGTGTGCTGAGGGGTAACGTGACTGTTCTTGGGGATGTGGAGGATAAACAGGATGTTAGGAACATGTGAAAGTTGTGGCAGCTCTCTGTGGAGTCATCTTCAGTGCTGGCCTGAGGTTAATGCTGCTGAAATTCAATCAGCCCTTTTAGAAGGCTGCCTCTCCTCTGGAGCACCAGCTTACCAGCCAGACCCATGTCTTTTATTTTTTCACTAACCAAAGGAAATCAATACAAATCTATGCTGGTCCATGTTGAGGACCTGTGGCAGAGGAACCACTCTAGTTTAGCTTGATGGGAGGTAAAGGATTTCAGTGAATTCTGCTATTGGTCTGAAAATGTCTGTTGGTCTGAAAAAGTACTGCACTAAAAGTGACTTTAAAACTTAAAACTGTTACTATTTTTTTACACGGCTTCCTTAATATTTGATCCTGATTGGTCAGTTGCAATGTAATTTACTGTGTAATTTACTGTTGTCCCTGGCAACGAATGTAAACATCTTATCTATCTGCACTTGGCTTTTAGTAATTTATTACTGTTTTGTATTTGTATGTCTATGATTAATAGGATCCTGCCATCATGGGTTTGCTGTTACCAGCCAGTGTCCTGAAGTGAGCTGGATTTTCCCTCCGGTTTAAGCCCCACCCCTCCCTCAGGGGCCACTCCCCCTCTATCCCACCAGAGGACCAATCATGGCGGGAATCAAGCGCGGGTACGATGGCAAGATCGCTGGACTGTATGACCTGGACAAGACGCTCGGCCGCGGTCATTTTGCTGTGGTCAAACTAGCACGTCATGTCTTTACTGGTGAAAAAGTGGCGGTCAAGGTGATTGATAAAACCAAGCTGGACACGGTTGCAACCGGTCACCTTTTCCAAGAGGTCCGTTGTATGAAACTGGTCCAGCACCCCAACATTGTTCGGCTTTATGAGGTCATTGACACGCAGACCAAACTCTACCTGATACTGGAGCTCGGGGACGGGGGCGACATGTTTGATTACATCATGAAGCACGAGGAGGGACTAAAGGAGGAGCTGGCCAAGAAATATTTCGCGCAGATCGTGCACGCCATCTCGTACTGTCATCGGCTGCATGTGGTCCATCGCGACCTGAAGCCAGAAAACGTGGTGTTCTTTGAGAAGCAGGGCCTGGTTAAGCTCACCGATTTTGGCTTCAGTAATAAGTTTCAGCCTGGGAAGAAGCTGACCACCAGTTGTGGCTCGCTGGCTTACTCTGCCCCGGAGATCCTACTTGGAGACGAGTATGATGCACCTGCTGTGGGTGAGTGTCTGTGTGCTTGTCTCACTATGGGGTCATAGTAACTCAGCACAGTGATTCAGACTCCAGAGCACAATGCTAAGGGCATATAACCAGGCACCACCAACACGTACATTATTGTGGTGTCTGGAAAACTGTTTTAGCAAAGCAGTAATCCGTGAGTGGGCGCACATTACAGTGATTATGTCATGGATTGGGGCTGTTGATAGGCAATATTATAAGGTTTGGCTTAACTGTTTATTCTTACATTATGATTACAATAAACAGTTCACCAGCCCAGTAATATAGTTCATGAGTCTGACATTGGCAATCAAGGCTGTACCATGTATGTCACAATTTCGAGATATAGTTCCGGTAGTGTCAGAAATTTGCTGTTTAATAAAGCCAATAAGAGTATAGCAGATGGTTATTTGTGTAAGAAAGTGCCTGTCTTGTTTGTGTGGTACTGTTAGTTTTGCACGTAAATGAGAAACAGATGCACACTGGAGACTTTATAGGGAAAGTCAAGTAATTTTTTAGTTAAGACATATAATAGCACAATCAGTCCCAAATTACATTTATATTTCTGCCTTGGCTTTTAGCCAAGACCTCAGTGGGGTTACATCGTACAATCTGACAAGCAGAAATCATTCACTTTGCAAAAATATTTCAGAGTGTACACCCAGTTTTACTGTAGGCTGTTTTTGTGCTTTTTGTACACATCTTTGTTCACACATAGCATCCAAATGGGACGTTTGTCCTTCAGTGTTTCAACTGCCAGACCTTAGACCAAAAACAGCTCAAAAATACTTCTAACATAAAAGTCTTTGTCGTATGATGTCCCATTGTGAGCATGGCTGTTCAGAAGTTTGACAGCATAATCTATTGGTTGTATTGAGCTGCGTGTAGCTTTAAGGCATCTCCATGCTGCTGTCAAAAACATGCCTCAGCTTCTTTAACAGACAACATGTTGCAACGGGAACCAAATACGGTTCCTCTCGTTGGTTAAGAACTGTCATTTGACAGCCTCAAGTCCTGGATCATTAGGCCATAGATTTCTAAAGTGGCTTTGCAGATTCCTTTCATCATTGTCGTATTAGCTCCTCAAGATAACAAACGCAAGCGTGCTGTTAATGCAGGTTGAGGCCTGAGCTTTCTGAGGGGTGGGAGATGGCTGAGCGTGTTGCGGCATGAAAACGCTCCAATCCGTTGACGGCCCAACAATGCAGAGCCTACAAATTAGTGCTGGACACAGTTTGCACCATTCAGTTCCTCATCCTGCGAGTTGTTTTGAGTTCCAGGTTGTAGTGGATGCAGCAGACCTACTAGGTTGAAATTGCTGAACTGACTGGGCTGGGACTGTACAGCATCACTGTGTCTGTATAGCATCTAGATACCTTTATAATTCTAAAATAGTGCGTTAAAGCGTAAAGTCTGAATCCATTTTATATTTGGCTAGTTGTACAGAATCTTAAATATTTCTTACTTATTTTTCGTATATTTTCATTAAACTGTCAGAAAGTTTCTGTTCACATCCAGGTTTAAATTAGACTAGGTTTTTAATCCTAGATTAATTTCAAATTTACATTAGGATTAGATGGACTCTGCCTCGGGCTTTTAAACCAGACTGTTTGCCAGTTAGTACACTCTTTTCTGTCATTTGATCTCATTTTATGAATTGCCATAAAATAATTGCAATAATTACTTAAAATCATACACAAATGTCTCTTTTAAACACAATTCAGACAAATGTACTAGCAAAATGAGTTACATTAAATCATTGTGCAGTGCTGTTTTAGCACAGATGGCACCTGATTAAACTGGGCTGAGCTGAAATACAAGACAAAGCAGTTTAGTGATTTTGCTCCTGAATCTTCACTCAGATTTATTTGTTAATCACGGTTTGTTATTTTATGAATATAATGACGTCAATAAATTTCTGTTGAAATCTGCTCTGTAACTGTCTGCGGGTGTCATGACAGGGCAATCACAGAACCATTGACTTTGGTTAATTGTATTTTCAGTCCTTATACAGGCAGGTGGTGGGACAGTTAATCCTCTCCATGTTTGAGCTTAGCTTTCCCGCTGGGCCCTGATTAAACATTCTTTATTGACACTGTCAGGGTGATCAAATAGACAGTGTGCTCTGATGCCGACGGCTTCCCTGCTGAGCTGATTTCTGCTTTTTCTTCCGAATCGATAATACATGGTCTCATGTTTGGCCTACACCTCTGGGCAGATGCACTTCTGTAGAACAGACACAGGGGCCTTTAAGCGGCCGTCCTTTGGAACCTGACTGCCAGAGTCTTTAATCCCTGAGTATTTATTATTAGTTCTGTTGGTGAGGCAAGTGCAGCTAAATATATTAGGAGAGGTAAAGTTTAATATCTGCAACGATTAACTCTGCTTAACTAACGTATCATGCACTTAATACTTCATTTCCAAAGGATTTAAAGGAATCACAATTTCCAGCCCAGCGCACATTGTTCCACATTGGTGCTCGTTTTGCATGTGAAGAGGCTATTTCTACAAAAAAATGGCCTGATGCATTTAAAGGGCCAGAGAGGATGTGATGAAACACTGAAATATGTAACTTTCCTAACATGATACAAATACTTTGAAGGAAAAAAACAATGATATAGCCTAATTAAGTGTAATAATCTTTATTAAATAAGGTTTAATGTGTTGTATTTATTAACAGTTCAGACTTTTGGCTGATACAGACCCTCAGCATGAAGTTTGTGCTTTAGAAATCACAGGGAAAGGAGAAATATAAAACAGGCCCAGGCTTAATGGAAACAGAGCTCTGTGTTGTAATACAAACACATGTCAGGATGTCCCAACCTTCCCCTCTCCATCTTTATAACAATGATGAGCAGCAGGCTTTATTTTAAACAGGATTCAGTCCATTCCAGGCTTCTTTTGGAAACCTCTGAAAGGGGTTCACCTTATTTTCAGTTACATTGTTATATTCAGTTATACATTATAGTGTGCGGTTAAAGCTTAATATTGTATTGACTGTGCTGCAGACAGGTGTAGACATAAATCACACCCATTGCTTCTGCTGTCTCATGATTATTGGTGTTTTCTATAATGTATGCTAATGTTGTGCTGTGGATGGTGAACTTTAATGGTTTATAGATGGATATATTTAATTAAACATCATTTACCTCCTGCCTCCCCTCATTTGTCCAAATTGCAACTAGTAATAATTCCAGAAATTACATGGAAAATGTAAAGAATTGTTTGAGCGTTGTTCAGCAGTTAGTTCTGGTCCTCGAGTCGGATTGGAATGTGTCATTAATAATGACATTTCAAGCCAATCAAATAGTTGATAGTCTAACTAGTTCTGAAGAAGAACAGGTTTGTACATGCTTGCTTTATTTACTTGGAAACTATGGCAGTTGGCATGTGGAATTTCTTAATGTCAATGA
>JAZGTK010016751.1:0-12582 GCA_036877625.1 Ambastaia sidthimunki
CCAGCTCTGCCTTGGTCTGTCGTCGACCATCCATCGCCTCTGAAATACACTCCTCTGGCTATGCCTTGTCCCTTTATCCCACCGGCTCCACCTCAGTCCTTTGTCACACCAGCTCCACCGCATCCTTCCGGATCCCTGCCTTTGCCTTACACTGATTTTGTTTGATACTCAATCAATTTAATTGATTAACTATATAGTTTAGTAGTTGATTACAGACAGACTTTATGAAAGGACTATCTTCTCATAGGCTGCTCTTTATGTTGCAAAAAGAAAATTATTATTTTTTTTTCCAGAGATTGGAATTGCGCTGCCTGGCCCATCCTGCACAACACAGTTCAGTTGTTAAAATTCTTCTACAAGCTTTGATCTCTAGTTTTTTAACTATTTGCTTTTTTAACCAACCAGAAAACACCAGCTGAAATCTTCAAAATAAAAGATTTCTTAGTTTTCTGAGACACTGAGCAATTTAGATTTATTTTGTATTCAAATATGGATAATTAAAGATGTGTGATGTTTGCATGGAAACATTCATGAAGTAAAAAAGGAAACTTTTTAATGTAATGAATGCATTTTTCTCTTTAAACTGTCTAGACAGCCACTTAAAAACTATTTATTTTAATGCAAACCACTTCTGCTGGCAAATGCATTATATCTGTTTCGTGTTGCTAGCTTGATTTTTAAGATCCCTGGAAACTGCATGAAATTATTCATTACTAGCTTTGTAATTAAAAAAAATTCTTTGTAATTCTTTTTTTTTTACATCCCACCCTCTCTTCTCATACTCATCTTGAGAACCATTTTTATTTGAGTTGTGCATAGCTTGGCCTTGTAATGTCTTTGTGGAAATATTAGATACTTCCCCAGATGTTATGCCTTAAAGAAGGTATAGTTCACACTTAAATTGTGTAATTATTTACTCACCCTTATGTCCCTCACCTAATTTTGATCGTTTCCCTATACAAAACTATCAAAGGGCTTAAAAGACTTGGAATTCAGCCAACTCATGGACTGCTTTATCATGTTTTTTTGGGGGAACTTGATAGGGTTGGTCTCTATGACCTAGTCATTATGTCAGTGGGTTTGAAATTACATAACAAAATGATTTTTCATTTTTAAGAGCACCATTCCTTCCTTTTTAAAGCTGCAATCTGTAACTTAACAAAACAAAGGTTTTAATAATAAACCAAAGTAAAAAATAAACAAAAATTTGTTATTGAGAAAGTACATTACAGATCAGTGTTTAAAACTATTTCCTTGCGCCAAACCACAAAAATAAGTTTAGAATGATTTATCATTTGAGTTGTCAGGTCCTGTTCCCAGGGAAATGTCAGTTTGGCTCATTTTACATATGTAAAAAAAAGTATGGGAAGTAACCTGCAATTTTATTTTTTTAACAGTAATGGTGATAGAGAGGCCAAAGTTAAGGACTGCAGTTATAGTGTTTTTTTGTTTTTAAAAATTTTACATATGCTCATCCATGTTTCACAATTGGACAAAGTTTTTCTTTTTCTACTTTTGTGAATCCTCAGACTTTAACTCTGTTATGACAACATTTTCCTGACCTGTGGTAACATCATCCATGACTGACTTTAAGTAGTCTGTAAGCGTGTCTGTGTTGGACGTCATCCGCTAGTAAACAGCTCTTGTGATAAATCAGTCACAAAGGCACAAAGCTATGACATCCTTCCAGACGCACCCCCTCCCTACAGCATCACTCATGGCTCTTTACAAGTTATGTTTTATTGCCCATTACAAAACAATAATTATTCTCCCACCAGCAGTTTTCTCTTCTCAGTCAGTTGCTGGATCTTTTGGCCTTTCTGGCATGGACAGGGTACAGATGCTAATTCACAAATACACATGCTAACAGATGCTCACTTTAATGAACTGAATAGAAACAAGAGTATGGGAACAGTAAGTTATTCTCAGAGGTGAAGGCATATTTTATTTTATTTATATATGTTTAATCTGGCTAGGATTTCGAAATGAGGTGACAGGACTGCGTGGTAATCCAATGTTTCCATATCCGCTCTTGTAAAGCAGTCTGCTGAAACAGCAAGCAGTGTCAATCATAGCACTGACAGACGCAGAGTTTTTCCTTTGGTCAGCATTATGAAGGACCTCCATGAGCCTGAGAAGCACCTGGGACTTAACGATCCAGGCTAGATCCAGCTCCACAACATACTGTGTAGTGCATGTCCAACAAGACGTCTTAAATCACTGCCAGAGTCTGTATTTACTTAATGAAAACAAGATCGAATAGTACTGTTCACATAATGCCAAGCCTAAAAACCACTTTTAAAGGGTGTTCACACTGGTGGTGGGAAGTCACTCCATTTCCCATGAGAGATGAAGATAAGTTCATCAGAGTTGAATGTGAATTTGCTTGAATTTACTGCATTATTGCCTGAAAACAGCAGGGCATGCTTGCTGAAAGAAATGTCAGTGCTGCTACAGCTGTCCTTACATGGCTTCCACGTTCATCAAACATACATGTACTACAGAGAGGCACACAAGAGCTGAATATTTCATTTCTGCAGTGAATGTCATAGTCAGTGTGGAGCACGTTTCTTCAAGCTGTGAGTATGAGTGGCTGCACACTAATGATTTGGTTTTGTGCTGAAGGCAAATACAAAAATGTAAATACATTTTCTATTGAAGATTTTTGAAAGAACTAGATGAATAAATAGGTTCTTCCGCTGAAGTTGATCTGGAGTTCCACAATGACACTCAGTGAAACAATTACAGTTGTAAAGGATATATTTCCTTGCATGGGAATTTGCAGTGCTATTTAAAAAGAATAATACAGAGATTTCAGAATTACAGCAGCACCAAAGAGAATTTGGTAATGACTATGATAGGTCCAGAATATGATAACTAGTCTAATAATAAAATAAAATTGCATTGTGATTTTTTATGTTTAGATAATGTATTTGTAATGATAAAGTAAACATTGGTATAGGTTTAGTAAAGAAGTGGTTTTGGAGCTGAAGGACCAATAGAAATATGTTTTGCTCAGCTAGAACCAAAATTAGAGGGAATATTGTTGTGGAGCGTTTTCCATTACAGTATGATGTGTACCATTTTTCCTCTTTAAGTTTTTTTTAACCATCATGTAACTCTTTCTGCGCATGTATTGCAACGATGCTTGATTGTTGTTCTTTATATATACAATGATGACACATCACAGGTTTCCAGTTAAACAAAACAACATTTCTGTGTTGTGGACCAACATTTGACTTTGAATGTGTTTGCCCACAATAGCATCAAAGCTTTTATGTCAACATTTTGAAGGAATTGAGTTGGCCTTGTTCCTATGCCAAGTGAAATTAGTTATGATAGGGCAGAGGTTATGCATTCTCTATAACACCATCACCAGGAAGTCTGTTTAAAGCACGTTGCCGGACGTGTCACCACATTTTTGTTTGTCCTTTTTTAGAAACCACAATGCCACATATGCACACAGACCCTTTGATGATGGCATAGATCAAACAAAGAAAAGTAACGCATTGCTTCACAGCTGAGAACTCAGTGTGGCTCTCTCAACACCGTGAAACATCCCTCACTAAGTAACCACATAAAGCTAAACAGACGGCTGGCTACATGAAAGAATGACATCACAGATGGAAGAGGTGTTTTCTGCTTTAATAGCACTGACGGTAGGATTTGTCAGAAAAGGTTAGTTTAGTGTTTCTGTCATGCAGACACCTGCATTGGTCTTTCACATCACCAACCAGCTGAATCAAGAACAACTTCCTTTGGACAAAGCTGGAATTCACCTGGTTTCCTGATGAAGCATGGAAATCCGTAACAAGAGTTGATTCATGCACTGCATCACCACAAGCTAATGAGGTCCAATGGAGGGTGGCTTGGTTTTGTGTGTCGGTTTTATTGAATATGAAGGAACAAGCAAATTACAGCCTACATAGAATTGTTAGGCGTATATAAGTTTACTGATTCCTCATTCAAAGCAACTTATAGAGGGCTTTATACATAGCCCAAGTTTATACATAAAGTTCCAGCCACAAATGAAAATGTAACTTTTAATCAACATGAAACATGTCTATATTTCAAACCTGCATGCTGTTACTGTAAAATGCAAAAGGAGCAATTTTTACAAATAAACAGTGAATGTTTATAGTGCCCATGGCTGTCAACTTTTTTTTCCAAGTCCTTTAAACACATCGCACCAGCTTTGACATCACTGATGCCATGTCATTGGTTCCCCAACAGAGATGATTTATAACATGACATAATTTCTTCCTTTTGCGTTTCACAGAACCAGACAACATATAAGACTGAAGGTTATCACAGAATTACAGTGAATCACAAAATTTGTTTAAATGATGTTTGTATTAGGCAGCTCGTGAACATGTTCTTTATGTCAATCCAGGAATGGAACACAAAGTATCTGGGTCAGACATGTTTGCTAAATTAAAACAGCAAAAATTAGGGGAAATAAACAAGGAATCTTATTGTTTTTTACTGTTGTGATCGCACTAAGACCTTGCACTGAAGTAAACAAGACCAAACATCTGAGGATTAATATGCTGCCTGTACTGGGACAGTTAAATATGCCAGTATTTACAAAAAACAATTTGGATTAGTGGTCAACCCTAATTCTAAATACAGTATGTGCTTACAGCCAAGTATACATAATACAAAATAATCTTAACTGCTTGGCCATAAATGACCCTGTTTAAATGTTGCTGCAGATGTCTGGAGCTCTCGTATCTGGGCCAGTGTGTACAGTAGTTCAATATTTAGAATGTAGCGTAAGTTTATCTAGGGTGTCTTTAGTCTGAGGGTTGGCACAGTTGCAGGGATTATCTTAGGACACTTTCTGTCTGGGCATATCAGCAGTATGTTAGGAAGTTTTGAATGGTTTATAACGCGAGTTGCCTTGTGGTCTTCTAAATCCCTCTCAGAATTCAGGAGGTCAGAGGAGGTTCGTCTGTTCGTCTGTCCATTATCCATTCATGCGTTACATTACATCACCTTTTTAATGTGCTCCACAAATGCCTGTTGGATACATGCTCCATTTTATTGGGACACTCTGCTTAAAGAAGTATGAATTAGGTAAAAAGAGTTCATGTCATAGTTAAAATCGGTACATGTGTAGTTATGAATTCTTTAAAGACAAGTCAGACGAGTTAATGAGGGTGAACAGATGTGTGGCGTTAACCTTCTAATTGATGTTTTCTTCATGCTCACTAAGGCAAGCATTACTATACTGAATTTAAACTAACTCCTAAATTTAATACACTACACAGTGACATAGCACAAAAGCACTTCAAGGAAACCAAGTTTGAGTCCGGGCTTGTGTCTCCTGCCAAACTTTGTTTTTCTCTGCAGCCTAGTAACATCACCATCCACATTGATTTTCTTTCACGGATAAAAGAAGAATGAACATTTTTACAAATTTGTCCTTTTGTATTGCACACAAGCAACGAAAATTATACAGGGGTTGTAACAACATAAGGGTGAGTAAATGATAAAAGACCTTTCGTTGAACTATTTCTTTGATCATACTGTATGTTGTCTTTATATTATTGTCTGCATCATCCTCTTCACAATTACCTTCCCACAATTCCCTTTTCCTCCAGTGATATTAAGAACTGAACCCCAGGCAGACGATTGCTGCCATGAACCGGCTGTATAATACTGGCAATAGTAAAGCGCCACAGTGGATGTGTGATGGATGTGTTTGGCCGTTCTTCTCTCCCAGCACCTGGTGGCTCACTGCTGCTATTCCTCTGTTTGTACAAGGTGTATCCTATTCTTACCCCTGCAGCTGACATTTGCAGTAGCGCGTAGAAAGAACATTCTGACAATGAACATGAGAATGTAATGGTGAAGATGACAGAGGACTTATACAGAGGGTGAAACCCAAGCCGAGTTTGGAGGAAGATGGCCTTTAAATCACAAACTGCACCTTTATGAGACTTGGAAAGGTTATTTTTACACTACCCAAAAGATACCATTTGGCTGGAAAGTGAATTATGAATCGTGCTACAGATGACACAAGTAGTCTTTAGAGGGAACATATTAGGACATAATTCAAACCACGCATCTTTAAGAAAAGCCATGCTTTTCAATTTTAGAGAGAACTGTCTTATGGGATTTTTATATTGGGCCGCTGTACTAAAACTGGGGCATTGACTGAAATCCAAAGCTCAGCGTAGCTTTTAGTTTGTCCTCAGCTGTGAGGTTAGATCTTCACTCTGAGGAGTAAAACTCCTCAGACTACTGGAAATTGTCTGCCGTTTGGCTTGAGAAGTTTCCAGGGAGTCTTATAACCATTGTTTTTATTAAATAATTTTAGGTCTGTTCCTATGGGCATTTCAGAATTAAAGCTGGTTGCTTATTCATCAGCGAAAAGTCAGTATATTTAACTGCTATTTGTCAAACAGTAAATGGAAAGCACTGTGGATGTTCCTTGCACAGAGACAAAGACAGCCAGGCAGTCATGTTTCACCCAGTGAGGTCAACATCGATGGCCAAGTAGCAGGTCTGTTCTGTGCCTGCTTGAAGTAACTGTCCGTACCAGTAGGTGGCAGTCTGTATTTGTTACTTTAAACAAGAAACGGAAAGAGCTAGTGACTGCTGAGATACACAACATTAAAGCAGCACCTGATTACCAGCTTCACACAAATCTCACTCACAGACGGATTCACTCGCCTCCTTCCAGACAGCCATATATTTTTTTATATTTGCAATATTTGCATATTGAAATGAGAAATGCAAAAAATGAGAAGAGCATTCTGTGTATTTCCTCTTGACATTGTCATTTGCTTTTTTTATCACTTCCGCTTCTTATGCACTAATTTGCTAAGCTGAACAGCCAATCAGAAGCATCTGACTTGCTGATAAGCTCATGTTTATGTTGTAACATCAAGATTAAAGTAATACAACATTTTCAGGCCTGTCATGAGAACTATGATGCTATGTAAAATGTGACATTAAAGACCCCATAAGATGTTTTAACAATTTTCCTGTACTGTATTTCCTAACTGTAACTGTATTTTTCTAAAACAGGATGTTTTATATGTGACCTGTTTTCATGGAATGCTTTGTTCTGATTGCTCAGTCGTGGCATTCAGCAGTAAGAAATTACTAAATAACGACTATTGTTCATAGCCATGCTGTAAAACCAACAACTCAACTGGAGAATCCAGACAATCTATGTTATCTACCCCACTTGCCCAGTATCATGCAGCAGACACATTATCAGCATGTAGTTCTGGTCTGATGGATGACATCATGAGCCTACACAGGAAGAAATTGTTTTCAAAGTGAAATTCAAGATAAACGCCATCCAAAGCTGCATGCTAAATTCATTGCACAGTTCACAGACAAAATGCAAACGGATGTTCTATAGCATTAACATGCTGTATAGTAACATGTTACATAGTTCAGGTCATATCTGCATATTTTAATAGAAATACACCTTTCGCTAATGTGCTTCTATTGACTTTTTACGTACACAGGAAAAGTTTTCTTAGTTCCATGGTGGCGCTGAATGACAGAGCGCTACAGCACCATATCGATTAAATAATCCATCAGTTTGTGCCATTCTCCCATAATTCTCTTCAAATGCTCAGAGACTGTGGGAAAATCTACGGAATTATGTGTTCCTGCCACTCATAATCTCCAGTGACACACTTCCTTTGTGTAAATTGGTGAACCCTAACACAGACAAATCAATACCCACAGTAACTCCAGGTCCAGGTTGCTTTGCCCACTGAAGATAAGCAGCTCCTAACCTTTCAGACAATCGCTTGAACTTTTTATAAAACTAGAAAAGGTGTTTTGTTATCAGTCACATAGAGGTTATGCAAAGTGAAACATGCAAAGCATGTGCCATCTCAAATATTAGTGTTGAACTTGTGCAGTTTATATACAGGAAGCACATAAGTTTGTACAGATAATACAAACGTGACTATTTTAGCCCCTTCTTGCAAGTGCTGTGTATAATTTACATTAATCTTAGACAGTCCGTACTGGAGACTTTTGGTTAAATCAGCCAATCTTAAGAGCAGTTTATAAATGTGGAGTATTGCGCCATCTGCTGGATTTACTTAGAAACAACGTTGTGTTTTGAACGATTATCAGAATGGATATATTTTAAAAATCTCAATACTTATTATAAATTCTTTACTTCAAAACAAGAATTATTTGTAGTGACTGTTCACAGGGTTAATGTCTCAATATGGGGTTAAATACAGGGTCAAATGTCTCAAAAATTAGTATTTTTCACCCATTTATTTTTATTTTGTATGTGTAATAAATTTTATAATTTACAAGGTGCTGGTAATTATCAAACAACAAACACCTTCAGAGTGATACAAATCATAATTACCAGACAGGCTGGCTGTACATTATCCGGCACTGTACTTAACAATTAGTACAAAACAAATGTGAAGTACTATTCAGTTTGAATACAGAATAATCTTTACACAACCTTGTTCTAAGAACACTTACAAAGAAGTACTTGTTTACAGTGCATGGTACTCCAATTTACTTTTATACCACAGTTTTACAATACCACATATGTGTCTATACAGTTAAGAAACTGTAAAGAAGGGCAGATGTTTGGCCCACAGGAAAATATACTGCTTGGAAACTGGTATTATGTTGAATATTAATGTGATCACATCAATAAGGCACAAATGTTAAACAGTTTAACCTGACTTTAAAATGTCACACCATCTAATTTAATTGACACAATAGTTAAAAAAAATCTTAGACCCTTATGTAATTTGTACATTACATACATCATCCAGTACCCTTCAAACACTATACAGTTTTGGGTAGCATATACTATATTAAATAATTTGGTGACTTTTGCGAGATGTGGTTAAAGTTAACTGGCCTACTAAACGTTGAGGATGATTGGTTGCAGGTCAAAGTTCATCTGATGTTGTGAAGATGCTGAGGAGAGAAACTACCTATCCTCTCCTCACAGTTTAGACTTAGACTGGAAGAAACTCATGATGGCCTGCATGCACTCGTCTGAGAGCCAGCGTTCCACCAGTCTCTCCACCTCTGCATCATTCACAGCATGAAGTTTCTCCTTTTCTGCCCCTCGGATCAGCTGCTTCGACAGGGCCAGAGACTGAAGGGGTACAACCAGACCAGGATCACAAAAACACTGAGACTCAAATGTCTGTGTTGTGTGTTCTCATGCAACAAGATCCTTTCACTTTATTTAATACTGCTGGAGAATGACAATAACATAGCGTAAGTTTTAAAAGAGCACTTACATTCCTGGGCAGTTTGGCATAGGCCTTCAGTCTGGTCCACACCTCAGTCTGAAAGGTGCTGTCAGGGAAGACCTCAGTCACCAGACCCCTTTCACAGGCCTGTGCGGCCGTCAGCTTCTTATTAAACAACAACATCTCACTGGCCTGTGCACAGAGATGACAATCAAAGGGTAAATAGGTAATAAGCTATCATCTATCTCACTAAATTATATTGAAAATTTAGAATGAAATTGTAATTGTATGTATTTATGTATGTATGTGCAAACCTTGGCTGCACCCATTATTTTAGGGAAAAGATATGAAGAGCAGCCCTCAGGACTCTGACCTAGCTGACTGAACGGAGTGTGAAACGTCGCCTACAGTCAAAAGAAATTAAAAAGTCTTAATACAGACAGATCTATACAGTAGATATAACTAAACAAAGACATATAGGCAAACAGACTATAACTTCTGAATACTAAAGAAAAAAGTACTATTAAAAATCGTACCCTCTCTGTGGCATAAACAACATCAAAAAGTCCCAAGACAGTAACTGACACGCCCACTGCAGGTCCGTTTATAACTCCAATCAGAGGTTTGGGGAAGTCAATGTATGCCTTTACATACCTCCTAAAACACAAGCATATTTAAATTCATAGAGAAGAGTCCTATCAGCAGCTCAGAAATTGGTTACAAATAGAGTGAAATACACTTTACCTTAGTAACTCCCCAGAATCTTTAGCCAGTTTCTCTACTCCACCCGCCGGCAGGTTAGTGAAGTTGTTGAGGTCATTTCCACTGCAGTAATAATCTCCACTGCCTTTACAAACACAGCAAGAGATTAATTTAGGAAGGGATATTTGCAATAGACTGAATATCATACATGAAGTGATGATTTGAATAGAATAGCATTGAACATCACCTGTCATCACCGTAATGACAGAATCATCTTTACCGGCAAGATCCAAAGCCTCAATCAACTCATTGTACATCTGCAGCATACAAAAACACTTACATCATTATTTAAATGACAAAGACTATAACACATAATTTAATAATGTGACATTCTTATTAATAATGTAACAATAATGTAACAATATTATTACACAACCCTCTGGAATACTGGTTTCTGCCATAAGTGACAGCAATCTGTCACAAAAATATACCCACTCAACCTGATTCTGATCATCTGTCAGGGTTTATTTTGCAATAATTACCAAATTAACACACATTATTTTTTTATATAACTAAGCCATGGCCTAATGGTTAGCACATGTGCTCCAGACACACAGAGCCTGTGGATAGCATACAGGAGAATTGGGTTTGACTCCAGCTCCTGTACTGGTTCTACACCCCACATCAAATGGCAAAAACGTTGCTAAACAGAAACGTGTTATTTACCTAACAGAAATAAAATCCATAAAGTAACCTCAGGTTAAGTGTCCGGCTCAAGGACACAATGATTATAGTTTAGAGACTGGCACCCCCTTGTGGGATTTGAGCCATGTCATCAATCATCAGCCCAAATCTTCAACCACTAGGCCACACCACCCAAAACGCATAATTTTTATTTCTTGATAACTGCTAAACCTTTTTAAAGCATATGATTGATCTAGCATTTCAAGTCATAGATGGAAATTTCACCTCCACAGTGATGGCGTTTTTTTTCTCGGGTCTATTCAGGCGAATGGTGGTGATGTTGTCCTCTGTGCTGACCAGCAGGGTCTGGAAAATCTTTGCACTCCCAGCAGGCTGTGGGGCCACTGCAGGGCCTTCTGATGCCACCAGAGATGTGATGAGCTCCACATATTTCTGCCTGGCCTCTTCCTAATACAGTCATATTAAAACATAAAACACATGCTAACCGTGTACTGTACCAATGTTCTCTATTGGATATACTCAAGAGTCAAGACTGTGCATTTACTGTGTGGTGTAAACTGTAACTTAATACAGACTTGTTTTTACTCTATGGTGACAAATGAAACATGTGGGAAGATATCTGTATGTTATTTCCTCCTACCTGTGACACAGACCCCAGACTCTTCCAGGCATCCCATTTTGCTTTGTTCACAAAGTCCAGCATGCCAGGTTTAGGGGTGTTACAGGGCCCCTGAGTGGACTGATCATTCACAAAAGAGACAACAGAAAAGGACTAGTCTTCAAAAACTAGTTTAGACCACATAGTGAATCTATGGTCACAGAAACCTAACAGACATAACGACATATGAGACAAACTAGATTTTTACTAGATTTTTTCTTATGGTTGTGTAAATGTAAAGCATACCGAAAACAAAAAACTTTTTTTACAATGACTAGCACAAGCTACAACAGGCAGTGCCATTGCCTTACTGGCTATACCAGTTCTGTGGCCTGTTGATCAGTCTAGATTCATGTCGATTACTAAAACAATGTATCAGTCTCTTACCTGTTTAAAGAGAGCATAGATCTTGAGTTTGACCTCATTCCCCGGGTCTGTCTTCAAACTGCTCAGCAGTTCTTTGGCCCTGTTGAAATCTTCCACTGTTGCTCCCATTACTGCACTGGTGCTGTGTAGCTGAACGCAGGGGATGAATGCAGCCTTAGATACTCTGAAAATAAACAGATTTAACAAAAACATAAAATCTAATGTCTGCAAATCACAAGCACTTTTTATACATTAGTACATTATTGATGTGATATACGATATATTACATTATCATATTCTATTAATGTCAAAATGTGCATTGCATTATGAGCTTATTTATGTCAAAACAAAATCCACATAAACTTATGCACGCATTAGGACTTAAGCTGGATTCTCTGTGACGTGTAGTGTAGTGTAGTGTAGGGTGTAGTGTAGGGTGTAATGTAGGGTGTAGTGTAGGGTGTAGTGTAGGGTGTAGTGTAGGGTGTAGTGTAGGGTGTAGTGTAGGGTGTGTGAGAGGTGAAGAACTGACATCAAGATGTAGGGTAAAGGTCAATACAACACACAAAGGAAGGTTACCTGTTTTTTATTAAAACTACATATAAAGTAGTACATATGAATAATGCAGATGTATTTTATGGCGTGCTGCAACACGATGTGAACAATTATCTCCAAAACAATAACACAAATACATCTGCAGACAACACTAATGCACCAGAGGTCTAAAACTGATCAGAACTAACCCTCGTATTCATGTAATACATGTGTAATGTAGCTCTTACCGGGCTAATCGGTCAAATCTCCACGGCCGGAGGAGTTTGATCACGGCAGCCATTACACTAAAACAAAACGATCAAAGTTTATGTTCACAATAACCTGCAGATGCGCCGCGCTGCTGTCAATCATCTGGCAGGTCAGATGATCCGGCCTACC
>JAZGTK010016752.1:0-12582 GCA_036877625.1 Ambastaia sidthimunki
AGAGCATCTGTGAGGTCAGACACTTGCGTGTGGCTATGGCAACAAGTTGGCATTCTGTATTCGAATGTATCCCAAAGGTGTTCAGTGAGGGTGTGCAGGCCAGTCATTTTTATTTACACCAAACTCAGTAAACCATTTCTTCATAGATGTTGTTTTGTGCACAGGGGCATTGTCAATGTCAAATTTATGGCCCAGTATTCTTAAAATGTTTGTCTACTATAGTCTGGCTGTATAGCTGATTTTGCACTTGTAGGGTGTTGAAATGAAACATGGGGTGTCAAAGTACTTTTGGAATTACTGTATTTGTTCCATAATAAAACAGATTTAACGTCAGTTGTATTTCTGTATATTTGTGTGTGACTTCTTTACAGCGGACGATGGCTGTGGGGGCACGTTACGAGGACAGAGTGGCACCATCAACAGTCCAAACTACCCGCAGGAGTACAACAACAACGCAGACTGCACCTGGACCGTGCTGGCTGAGCCTGGCGACACCATCGCCTTGGTCTTCTCTGACTTTCAGTTGGAAGACGACTATGATGTTCTGGAAATAACTGGCACGGAAGGATCTTCTCAGTGGTGAGTATCCAAACATGGTTTTGTCTTCTGGGAAATGCAGTCCACAAGTCTTCTCTAGGGATGCCTAAGAATACTGCTTACAACACCCACTGGTAAGCAGCGAGCGTGTTGTAGTGCTGTTGGCAGTAAAAAGGTGTTTGATGAGCAAGAGAGAGAGCGAGCGGGCCAGGAGATTCTCTAGTCATGAAATATCTCAGCACTTGTTCAATGGAACAGAACCAAATCACAGATTGATTCAATTATTCAGCACATAATGCACAGAGAGCTTGGACCAAATAGAAAAGATAAAAATGTTGCAGTCCATTGCAAACCTTGTCTAGGGAGCACCAAAGTGCTACATTTATGGCCCTGTGCTTCCTCTTAGCCCCTGCATTCTCATGGTTTCCTATTTGCACTCATTTAGGTGCTAAGTACTGCAAAAGTCTCTCACATATTCTTCTTGGATTAAGTGGCTATAATGACCAAAGGTTTGCTAATCTTGGAGTCAAGAGTACACTTACATTGAATACATTGTTTGTTTAAGCATCATAATTAGCCCCACTTAGCATTGGCTTATTGGTGGGTTTGAGGTGAGACTTACTGCCTCCAAACAGTCATTATGTTTTAATCTTTTAATGATTACATACATTAGTTTCTGGCTTTACACGCTAACATAATGTCTAATGTCTGAAATGTCTGTGTGAAGTGTGACACGATAAAGAGTCAAGCAATACATCTTCTGTCTTAACAGTTTTGTCCTGAATTTTTGCAGTATTTTGTGCCGAGACGTTTTTGTCAGTTGTTGGTTACTTTTTTTATCAGCGTTGCAAACCCACAATGTCTCATTGGTGAAAAAATAGCTGTTCGACAAACATCTGATGTTATGACTGGTTAATTTAGTTTCTTCATACAGTATCGGTGTCAGTGCAGGCAGAAGCAGTATATGCTGTGTAAAAAAACATACTGGTGTACCTGCATGCTTTCAGACAACATTAATTAGCAGTGACAACCATGTTGCTTGTTCTCATGCAAAAACAACCTTTTTAAAAATGTCATGTAAATAAATGTCCAAAATTGTTGTTGACTGTCATAAGCTTTTGTCATTAGCATAATAAACTGTTACGCGTCATCTGTAATGAATATGAAATTGACAGATTCTACCCAATTAACTAGCAGTTAATTGGACCAGCATGAAAATCCTGAGGAATTTGTATTAGAGCAGAACTCTTTTCCTTTAGCTTTAAGACACATTCAGAACAATGAGGCAGAAGAGTTGGCATGTAAACTAGTACCTTACAGCTGTGGTAGGAGGCCTTTAACTGTGGTGCGAAGAGCTTTCCTTTCCTTGGGTCCAGCCATATACATCCATAGGATTTATTGAGCTGTGACACCCCACACAAGAGCCGTGAAGCATGGACATTTGCCTTCCTCTCTGCCACACTCTCTGGGGCCCAGCAGAGGAGCACAGGGACTGCCGAGGGATGGTTGATTCTGCCCAGAAAAAGTGATCAATAGACCTCACTTCACTCTTGCCCTTTTTTCTTGGCCCGATCTCGCCCTCTTGCTGCCACCATGCATGGGGTCAGAGCAAAACCCTTAATTAAACAGGCAATTAACAGAGAGCAAGGCACATGCTGCCTGAGAAAGAGAGAGAGAGCAAACAATGGTGTCGTTCGACCTTGGCATGTTCTGGGAACCTTAGGGAAAGGACTGACCCAGTACCAGATCACTGATCTTCATAGACGATTAGGCCACTGTCAAGAAAGAGCCAGTCAATGCACAGCGGTAGATGGGAACCGGGACAGTTTAGCCTTGGCTGATAGATTGTTTTTTTTTCTAGCACCATCAGCTCATCAGTGTGTGCGTTTATCTAAGGATAGTATTTAAAGTAAAAAAATTTTTTTGGGCTGTTTTTACTGTTTTAAAAAATAAGGGATAAGAGATGCTCTTGATGGCATTATTGTTGCTGATGTTTGTCTGCACACTGTAGTAAAGCTGTGCTGAGCCTAATTTTGGATTCAGATTCTTTGTTTTTATCCTTCTGCTTCATATATTTAAAGATATTTTTAGCATACTTTTTATAGCCAAGGGTTAGACATAAAAAGCAGCTTGTGCTTAAAATATTAAATTAAATGTAGGCTGCAGCATCGGTGGATGCGATGCAAAGGTTAACATACAGTAGCATTACTAAAACACTAAAACTGGAAGAGTTATTACTTGCATTAGGATGAAATACACGGCATCTTATATCCAAGTTGCGTTTTAACTTTAAGGGTCTTTTTACACAAAATGGCTTCTTGCGTTTTAAATAGCTGGAGAGAATGGCGCACAGGGTGTCTTTAATTTAGTTTTTTAAGGCTGAATTACTTTTATCTTGACACGGTGTGTTAAACTAAGTGGTCACAGTGAGATGTGGCAGGGTCAATAATAATGAGATTTCCTAAATAGTAAACTAGTAAAACATGCTGTTAATCTTAAAAACGTAATTTGCAACCTCAGAGATCTTAAATTGTATAGCTTAATTGCATTAAGTGGTGTGGGGAGTTCAGGGTCGCACATGACAAAGGTACCAGAACTTCTGGAGTGAGATGATTTAAAGGTGTGGGTGTGAGGACGTAAAGATCACTCAAGACCAACAGTGGTCCTACAAGTGACATGCTCAGCACTGTAGACAAATGGAAGGAGGGGAAGTCAAAGGCTGCATGCAAAAATCAATATGCAAAACAATGCTGCTACTTTTCACGACCCGTTTCTATCGGCCTGAGTGTTTGATTGGCGTGAGACGTGTCTGGATGCTGTGCAGGGGCCAGAAAACAACACCGGACCCTCAGTCAACTGCCTGCATATACTGAGCAGTGCAGCAGGGTTACCCATGAATCACTCTGAAATTCATTCCCTCTTTATCTCCTTTAGCATCGCTCCACTGAGCAGCAGTAGCTCTAATATAACAACATGTGTATCCTACATGATAAATGTAACGGGGTCCCCAAAACTACTAGAAGCAGATTCTTATGAGCTCACATGATGGATTTACCCATTACAGTTCATCTGTCTATAGTTTCTATTCGTTCTATTAAACCCATTAGAATATGGAATATTGTGCTTGGTGGGGCTGGTAAGGTACCTTTCTGGTGCATTGTGGCACTTTTGTAATTGCAAATTAGTTTCAAATTTGCTTTTTGCCTAAAGAACCTGACTTCTGATTTAACCACATTAAGTAATGTCAAGAAAATGTTCTTGACATTTTCTTTAGGCAAAAAGCAAAGGCTTTAACTGTAAGATCACCATATAAGACACCATACTTTTAAGTTATCTAAGTCAGGGGATATGCTGTTTGTTTTCCAAGGATTTAAGTTTTAGTCCAATGCTTTTCCCATCCCACATACATTTTTGTTTCTGCTATTTAGTGCATCAGAGATTGACAGATCAAAGGCAGTCAATCGTGTGAATAACCTTTCCATGATCTCTTGTTACTCAGCAGGGTAAACAGCAGAGAACAGCCCAGTATGCCTTGGGCATCTAAACTTTGCCACAAGGATTGTTTGTTATGTATGCATCTAAACAACACTTTATATGTCTCTCTGCAGCTCACCAGAGCCTCTATCTGCATATCTCCACAGAGACTGACTGATGTTCACTAACTGCTTGCTTTATTGATTACCTTTTCTATCCTAAAAGAAGCAGGTATTTATAGACGGCACTGGAGTTTTGGATGGATGCATGTGCCTCCCCCCCAGAAATGTTTGTGACCTTTTTTATTTATTTATTTTTCGTTTGTTAAGAATACAATGTTATAATGTTTAATGCTATATTGTGATATTTATTTGTTAATAAAACAGACACCTGGTATTAACATCCATTTTAGGTGGTCTGATCACATATGTCTAAACGGAGTTAATTTTCTGCTTGGTTCACTCAAACCAGATTTGACAGTAGTAGAAAATGCATAGCGTAAGCTAATATGCTCTGATGTTTCTTGAATAGCGACAAAGGACCACTTGCTTACCTCTCAATCAACACTGGTTTTAAACCTCATGTGTTGCATATAAACAATCAATGCTAATCAATTCACTCCATGGGTTGTTTAAGATCCACTCTGTGATGCTATACAGTCATAACTGCATTGTTGTTTTCTAGTAAATCTAAATGTATAAACCTCTCCACCTGTGTTTAAAACTCAAAAGCATTTGTTTTAGTCTGTCTCTTCAGGCTGAAGACCAGGATGTTCTAGTCCTCATGGAGAATCTGTCATTCGCTGCTGTTGGCTGCCAGTTACGGCAACCTGTTTGCTTCCTGCAGTAAAGCTCTGTTCATTTGGGTGCGGACAGAGAGGAATGTGCTGCACATTTTGTTTTGCACGTTTGGTTGGCAGTGGCACAGGCTCAAGTAATTGCCCACTTGCTTTCCCGTCGCTCTGTTTAGATTACAGTCTGGATTCGTCTGACTGATTTGTCGTCCTATTGCAACACTTTTTTTTTGCCTGGTTTTAAAAGATGTTCTCGCATATAAGTGGCACTTGGCAAAACACACTAAGAGGAAGAAATCAACATGGGTGACTCTGTGGTCCGTCCTTATGGCAGTATATTATTGTCCTTCTTTCTACAGTTTAGAGTAAAGAACAAAACAAACAAAAAAACTACTTGGATTTTTATAATTAAAAAAAGGGGCTTCAAAAGGAAATTAATGTGTTTTTGAAGGCCTACACATTTTTCCTGGTGTAACTCTTATGAGGGAGTGACATTCTGAAGAGCTCATCAAATTGTTCCTTAAAGGAAAAAAAGCACTCCACCAATTTCAGCACCAAAGCAATTTAGTAGCCGGATCTTCTGTCTGTTTACAGACATAACATAACCACAAGTCAAAATAATATTTCCTACAAAATTGGACACTAGCTGAAATTATGAATCATTATTATAAACTTATTGTTGTAAATTGATGTAGAGAACAGAAATCGCTTTTTGTCATGTACTTGCTCAATAACAGATTTTTATTTTTTAACAAAAAGTTATGGATTGCAGTCATTCATTTTTAATTATGTCTGTCTCTCTATCCACACACACACACACACACACATGAATGTATATTACTTGGCTTGTTTTTGAAAGAGTGAAGGTTTAGCTTGACTTGTTTTTCAGTATGTGTTGTGCTAAACATGACAACTGATCGGCACTTCCTGGCATTTCACTTCCTGTCAGTTCTTCCTGTGCGACACCCTCCTAATTGTCAGATGAAATTGTACCATTTTAAAGTTCTGGGTTATTTCTCCCAATGCCATTTATAAAACGTTATGAAACTCGGCCAGTACAAGCACTGGGGAAGGTTGGTGTCACGCTTTGCGTGGAAATCTAAAGGAGTGTTGCAAATGTTCACTTCTCCACGGTTTAGACTCGAGTCACGGCTAATTCCATCAGAACTGTAAAAGCAGGTCAGCATATTACTGCAGAGCAAGATATCAATATGGTTTCTGCACTGAATCTGTTTCTTGTTCCAGACTCTTCTTTTTTTGTTATTTCTATTTGTATGTTTTACTCCACACATCATCTATTTGTTTCTAATTCAAGACAATAAAGGATTTTTTTTGTTTTCTGTCAGGCAATCCAGCACACATTTGTTCTCCGCCCGCCAAATCAAATTTATCTTGGTCACTGAGATTGTTTATTTTCTGACAGAGAAGAAAGAAAATCTGCATCATAACAGAAACATTTTTTTTAGGGATGGTGTGTTTTGAAAGTAAAATTAAAGTCCATTTTACAGCTGTAAAGTGACAGTATGTGAGTCAAGATATTGCAAAATAAAGCAGGGCGGGGCTTGAGCCAAACGAAAAGGGTGTAACTTTGCTGTAATGGTGCTTGAACATTTTCTTTGGCTCTTTATTTACAGTTGCAGTATTCCTGTAGTCTGGGATGAAGTGGAGAAAGTGTCATTTCAAAGGAAGATTAAGTTACTACATTTTAGTTAAGACTATACAGGACAAGTCTGTGGTCAATATACTGTACTATACTTTATTGCTCAAAAATGTGATCATTCATTAAGAATTGAATAGGATAAATTTATCATTTGACATTTTTAGGGAGAAATTAGTATATTTTCTCAAAGACACCTACAAACCCTCACTGAAATGGGTAGCATGTTACTGGGAATGTGCCGAAGCCATGTATCTTATTCTTAATGCCATCGTATTTGGATAATGGCTTCAAAATGAATATCACTTGTTGTGCTATGCAGGGCATATTTGTTTGATGAAAACTATGCAGGGGGACTATGTTTAAAACAGATGTCCCACGTAATTTGATAAACTTCTGGTCAAGGCCCACTCTCTTCCACAATTAATCCGAATACAGATACAGATAGGAATAATTTTGAGTTGCCTACAGATACATGTAACTGTGGTTTTGGGATTCCCAGAGGAAATAGTGCAGCTGATAGGATGAGGGGGGCAGAGTGCATTATCATTATGGTTTCTGGTTGTATTGGGTGCCACTTCTTATACGACTAACCAGGCTGCCTGACATTGCCGGTTCAATTATACCTTGAAATGCGGGCGCGCCATTCTGCATGTAAAGTGTATCCTTCTCTTCCTCGCAGACAGAGTACAGAACTCACAAAACAAAGCATGCACGTATGCTATCCATGAATAATACACAAGACATATGTTATGGGGGAGTATGTGCTAAGCATGCAGGCAGAGATTAGACACAAACATATGTGGCAGAACTAGATTCTGTTTTTGCCAAAGACACTTTTATTTGCTGCTGCTCTCCCTGTGGGTTCAGAACATACCTTGGACTGCAACCCTGTTTAATAGGTAAAACCACACGTTTGTTTAATCTCCAGTGTTCAATCAGATCTTGCTATGGTTTCTTTCTTCCATCAGTGCCTTGGAGGGGCAAGACCTCCAACCCACCTCTTCATATCTCCATCCTCTTTGCTGAGGCAGCAGAATTAGATCGCGATATGTTGCGGCTTCCATCAAGGACGGTAAAATCAATAGCTGTCTAGTTAGTCAGCACGTAGCACTTATCAAAATCTTTTCTTGCGAGTCATATTTTATTTAGAAATGTGTTGGCCTAATGTCTCCATTCTATCTAAGCCATCAATCAAAACTGCACGGATGGCCACAACTTAGCTGGAGTCTGGGAACGTCAGATCTTTTATACAGATCCATTTAGCTCGTAGAAGTATCACTCTGCCTAGCAGATTTCACGTCGAAAATAGACCAGGGCAGACAGGAGCAGGGGTGGAAATAACTTGAACAGTCAGCAAACTCACATATATATTGTTTACGGTAAATCAATAAAATAAGGATAGTGAAAGCACATCCAATTTAATGCAGGCGCACAGCTACATGTTATTATCATATAAAATAGAAGAGACTGCAAGTGCTCCACATTTATTGACTATGTTTTGACCCTAGATGGCTCCTTGTTGGGTCAAACCAGGTTTACGTTATATCATCCAGCTTTACAGTTCCCAGATTGGCATCCGCTTAAGTGTTACAACTTGAATCAGCATTTTCTCCCAGGGTTGTTGCAAAGGCTTTCAACAGGAGGGCAGAATGACCGCTGTGGTACATCTGCGTCTGCGAATGAAGTGAGATTTGTGGTGGCAGAGCCTATAAATTTTTCTTAGGGCTCTCTGTGGAGCGGGTGGCAGCAAGAGCGTCGATTCTGGTTCAACACGCTCTGAATCGACCCCAGCTCAGGTAACAGGGCTCGTGTTGAGAATCAGCATGGTGATGGACTGAGGCCAGTTGCGGGCCAATATAAGAGTTTGTGTAAGCATTTGTGTTAGCTGCTGTCCAGCTTTGTCCAATGTAGTGATAGACATGGGCCCTTCAATGAGTGATTATAGATAATGGATTAGATAAGATTTCTTACTGCTGATTACAGTGTGCAACTGTCATTTTAACAGAAGCTGGGATTGGCTTGACTTTGCATGCTGTGTTTCACAGAGGAAATCTTGGCAAATCCTTACCTGTCTGATCACTTTATTATAACCAAATGCCATTATCACATTAGAAGGTATGAGGTCTGTGGGATGGTTCAATTTGACAAATCTCTCAAACTTTTCATTTAATGTATGTATTTCAAAAAAAGTCAACAATGTCACACATAAAATACACAAGCAGGAGAGTGGTGGTTTGTTTCAGCACTGCCAAATAGTAGAAAAATACTTTGATTAAAATATCAGAGGCACATACTGTAGCAGTATTGTGCCTTGTAAACAAGATTATTTTCCCTATAGACCCCAGTGCACACTCACTCTCTGAAGTCATAGAGCAGCCAGCCAATCAGATTCAAACAGGGAATTCCAGACAGCTGTATCGCATAATCCATGCTGTCTAAAGACTTTATATATTACAGCATTTTGTGCCTAGTGTACATCATGCATGCTTTAACATCTAACTTTCATTTTTATTTAACAGTTTCCATTTTGATTTGGAAATCATTTGGTGCGCTGGATCAATTTATTTGACTTGTTTTAACTTGGGTTATTTGATGTAGAAATGTGTGCCATCAAAGTGACCTGATAAATAAAATAATCATTGCCCAAGCTCTCAAGCTGTGCTCAATATCTGCAGTATCAACAGTATTTACATAACACTTTATGGATATTGCCAGCAGTCAGGGATCAATGAGGTCTATTTTAATGATCGTCTCTTCAGGAAGTCTGGGCAGCAGTTGATTCTGGTTATGGCAAACTCATATGAATAGGGGCTTGTCTAACGTATGTTGAAAGCCTGAGTTTTTTGTTTTTCAGCATTGTGTATTTTCTTTAGTTTGCTGAGAGTTTATTTTATGAAATATTGATGAGGGTGGGAGAAACACTCTTATTTCATAGCCTACTTTAATGAAAGTACCCTGCGTTTCTTCAGAGTTTTATTCTGTGAAGCACAATTATTCTTCGCACACCATATCCCACCACTAATCTCCGCACCGCACGCACGCACACACTGAGGCATTAACATGATTAATTCATTTTCAACTAAATAAGATGGCTATTTGCATAATAACACTCAGAAACAGTGTGCGCTACGAAGGTCTTTAACAGTGCTTCACACACTCTGGATTTATGAGAGAACAGGTTTAATGGAATAGAACATTTATCCAAACATTCTATAGGTGCTGTACAGATGTGCTATATATAATTTTATGTCAAGAATTCTATATAGCACATTCAAAAAACAATGTGCTATATAGTTTTTTGTAGTCATCTGACAGCTTAGTGACATAAACATACCACAATTTAGGCCTCACCCCCTTCTGCAGCTATCAAATCTCATCTTCCATCACGCATACTTAAACTGGCACATTGCTTTTAGATATAGTATAACACATGTAAGAGTGATAAAATAACTTTTTTGTGGTGAACAATTCTGTTACAACACACATTTAAATGTTTAAGTATTTATATATTTTCTATTAATAACAGAGTTTGATACATGATAGTGCACTATTGTGGGTGTGATATACTATGCACACAGAGTTTACACACTACCTGTCTACCTATAGTCCATCTCCTGACTCCCAGTCATATAACAGGGTAGTGTGCTGTTTGTTTATAGGTTCGATTTCAGATAGACTCTGTTTTGTTCCATGGCAAGCTTCAATATCTGTGTATATCAGCATGCTGCTGCGTGTCATTGAGTTCCATTGGTCACGCCTCGACATCCTCATTCACAGAGCAGCGTTCCTCTCCAGTCAGCAAGCCGCGCTGCACTGCCCTCAAAATGGCTGACTCTAAACAACACTAAAACACAATTCTAGCTGCCCAGCACTTCTTAACAGAGCATACATTTTAAAACTGTGTAGTGGACAAATCTTTCTACAGTATACATGGCAAGTGTAATCTCACATTTAAGGTGTGAAACACTGCGGTACTGTGACTGGATGCACTATACACAGCTCTTGGTTTGTTGTGCGTTGGTCAGAATTTGTTATCTGGTGTTTTTTTGTGCTATATTACAGGTGTTAAAGAATTTTAGGAGATTGTGTTGTGTAATAGATGCAATTGGTTCTAAATGGCAAATTCGCACTATTGAAGTGCATTGTGGGAAAGGGGAAGCTACGTATAGTATTGTTTCAGATGCTAAATCAAAACTGTTTGTTAAACATAAAGGGCTTTCCACAATCATGAGTGAAGTGTATAACGGTGGTAACTTCAAAGATTTGAGCAAAGTGTACAACAATGATTTTAAAACATGTTCTTTTGCAAAGATAAGCTGTGCAGCTTCAAATAAATTTAATTGAAAGAAATGCAGATGACACTTGCAAACATTTAATTTGTCATATGCAGTCGCAACACAATTCATATTCATACTTGCATATTTGCTGTTATCAAGGTAACGGTAACATTCAGATGAAAATGAAGTGACAGTGATGTATGTATAGCTTTATGTATATTATGTATTATGAGTGTTCCAAGCACACGAGACAGTAATGACCTGCTCTCCTCATAGTACTCACTTAAAATGCTCTACCCTTCAGAGTGATTATAACATGTGAAATGGAATTATGCCCAGTTCATGTTATCTTTTCAACTCAAGCATCCTCAACAGATCCGAATTGTCTTTTATTTATGCATGCACTCACTCTGTCTCACCTTACCTTGTGCCTTCAGGTTGATGGGAAAGCCCCACATGCTACCAGAAATATGACAGCAGGAGGGACATGTTTATGTGTTTGAGAGAATGAGCCAGAGAGGAAGCGGGAAAAGGGGAATAAAAAAAGCTAGAGTAATAAAATAAGTAGGCCAAGTAATGATATTGGATGCACGATACCTTTTTTAAGACTCAGTGTGAATACTGATACCTCGTTTTATACAAAATATAAATCAGAAACAAAATAAGATTTAGGGCTGTTTCAGCTGCAGGGTAGGGTGCTGTGCCTTGTGTGTGAGAGAGTATGTGCGTGTATGTGCGTGTGTGTTAATAAAAATAGAGCTAGGTGCTGTGAAACCCTCAGAAAGGTCAAAGGGGAAGTTTCACTGGGTTTTCTTCCAAACTCTAGTTATATGTCAGCTGGATATTGATCATCGTGCTGGGTGATCTGTCTTAATCCAATCCCCACGGCTGAGAGAAGGGCCTGGTGTGCTCCTTTATTTGACCGGGGGCAGTAGAGGGGTATCATAATATGATATTAAGCATATTACCTGTAGATATTATACAACATATGAATATATGCCCTCTGATGGGCTGGCCATCTGTCCAAGGTGTTTCTCTGCTTCTGCACAAGCTGGCATAGACTCCAGTAATCCCTGCAGCCCTAAACCGGATAAGTGGTCTAGAAAGTGGGTAGATGAATGAATGGATGGAGAGAGAACATAAGTAAATAAGAGAACGAGTATGTAATAGAGAAATTCCCTCATGCAATTCTTACTTGTTTTGGGTGTCTTCCCTTCCTTTCCTGTTGATGGGAGTTGGACACCTCATGCGGTTTTAATTAGATGGGGTGATTAGGAAATTGGGAGAGAGGAAAATTAAAAACGGGATTAACAGGGTTTTAGACTCCGGGAGACAAAATGGAATGAGAGACATGTGCTATCTGCCACACATCAGTAGCCTGATCTGTCCATTATTAACTTCCTGTTCACAGTGGGCAGCATAGGATTACAACACAATGCTTGGCCAATGAGCAAAAGTTAAATAACAAGTTAAATTGGGTAGAGCCCAGTCCTGATATTGCAGTGGCTTGTAAATTAAATCCATTGACTTTATCAGTTTGTCTTGCCATAAGTTTCAATGTTGTATCCCTATTATGCAAACAGCAGTCTCTCAGCATTCAGTGCATCTCGTATGTTACGCACACAAGCCATTGAACTGTAGATAGAAAAGATACGCTATTCTATTGCCACTCTTGCCTATAGAGATAAATTATTCACTGTAATTAAGCCATGTTGACCTTTGCTACAGGTTCAGGTAGTGCAAGTAAATGTATGACTGTATATTTGTGTACAGCTGAAGTGTTGTTGTAGTGAACATGCATTGTTATGCATTCCTAGAGCACCAGCCTCTCTCTCTCTCTC
>JAZGTK010016754.1:0-12581 GCA_036877625.1 Ambastaia sidthimunki
TCATTGACATTAAGAAATTCCACATGCCAACTGCCATAGTTTCCAAGTAAATAAAGCAAGCATGTACAAACCTGTTCTTCTTCAGAACTAGTTAGACTATCAAGTATTTGATTGGCTTGAAATGTCATTATTAATGACACATTCCAATCCGACTCGAGGACCAGAACTAACTGCTGAACAATGCTCAAACAATTCTTTACATTTTACATGTAATTTCTAGAATTATTACAAGTTGCAATTTGGACAAATGAGGGGAGGCAGGAGGTAAATGATGTTTCATTAAATATATCCATCTATAAACCATTAAGGTTCACCATCCACAGCACAACATTAGCATACATCATAGAAAACACCAATAATCATGAGACAGCAGAAGCAATGGGTGTGATTTATGTCTACACCTGTCTGCAGCACAGTCAATACAATATTAAGCTTTAACCGCACATTATAATGTATAACTGAATGTAACAATGTAACTGAAAATAAGGTGAACCCCTTTCAGAGGTTTCCAAAAGAAGCCTGGAATGGACTGAATTCTGTTTTAAATAAAGCCTGCTGCTCATTATTGTTTTAAAGATGGAGAGGGGAAGGTTGGGACATCCTGACATGTGTTTGTATTACAACACAGAGCTCTGTGTCCATTAAGCCTGGGCCTGTTTTATATTTCTCCTTTCCCTGTGATTTCTAAAGCACAAACTTCATGCTGAGGGTCTGTATCAGCCAAAAGTCTGTACTGTTAATAAATACAACACATTAAACCTTATTTAATAAAGATTATTACACTTGATTAGGCTATATCATTGTTTTTTTCCTTCAAAGTATTTGTATCATGTTAGGAAAGTTACATATTTCAGTGTTTCATCACCTCCTCTCTGGCCCTTTAAATGCATCAGGCCATTTTTTTTTAGAAATAGCCTCTTCACATGCAAAACGAGCACCAATGTGGAACAATGTGCGCTGGGCTGGAAATTGTGATTCCTTTAAATCCTTTGAAAATGAAGTATTAATTGCATGATACGTTAGTTAAGCAGAGTTAATCGTTGCAGATATTAAACTTTACCTCTCCTAATATATTTAGCTGCACTTGCCTCACCAACAGAACTGATAATAAATACTCAGGGATTAAAGACTGGCAGTCAGGTTCCAAAGGACGGCCGCTTAAAGGCCCCTGTGTCTGTTCTACAGAAGTGCATCTGCCCAGAGGTGTAGGCCAAACATGAGACCATGTATTATCGATTCGGAAGAAAAAGCAGAAATCAGCTCAGCAGGGAAGCCGTCGGCATCAGAGCACACTGTCTATTTGATCACCCTGACAGTGTCAATAAAGAATGTTTAATCAGGGCCCAGCGGGAAAGCTAAGCTCAAACATGGAGAGGATTAACTGTCCCACCACCTGCCTGTATAAGGACTGAAAATACAATTAACCAAAGTCAATGGTTCTGTGATTGCCCTGTCATGACACCCGCAGACAGTTACAGAGCAGATTTCAACAGAAATTTATTGACGTCATTATATTCATAAAATAACAAACCGTGATTAACAAATAAATCTGAGTGAAGATTCAGGAGCAAAATCACTAAACTGCTTTGTCTTGTATTTCAGCTCAGCCCAGTTTAATCAGGTGCCATCTGTGCTAAAACAGCACTGCACAATGATTTAATGTAACTCATTTTGCTAGTACATTTGTCTGAATTGTGTTTAAAAGAGACATTTGTGTATGATTTTAAGTAATTATTGCAATTATTTTATGGCAATTCATAAAATGAGATCAAATGACAGAAAAGAGTGTACTAACTGGCAAACAGTCTGGTTTAAAAGCCCGAGGCAGAGTCCATCTAATCCTAATGTAAATTTGAAATTAATCTAGGATTAAAAACCTAGTCTAATTTAAACCTGGATGTGAACAGAAACTTTCTGACAGTTTAATGAAAATATACGAAAAATAAGTAAGAAATATTTAAGATTCTGTACAACTAGCCAAATATAAAATGGATTCAGACTTTACGCTTTAACGCACTATTTTAGAATTATAAAGGTATCTAGATGCTATACAGACACAGTGATGCTGTACAGTCCCAGCCCAGTCAGTTCAGCAATTTCAACCTAGTAGGTCTGCTGCATCCACTACAACCTGGAACTCAAAACAACTCGCAGGATGAGGAACTGAATGGTGCAAACTGTGTCCAGCACTAATTTGTAGGCTCTGCATTGTTGGGCCGTCAACGGATTGGAGCGTTTTCATGCCGCAACACGCTCAGCCATCTCCCACCCCTCAGAAAGCTCAGGCCTCAACCTGCATTAACAGCACGCTTGCGTTTGTTATCTTGAGGAGCTAATACGACAATGATGAAAGGAATCTGCAAAGCCACTTTAGAAATCTATGGCCTAATGATCCAGGACTTGAGGCTGTCAAATGACAGTTCTTAACCAACGAGAGGAACCGTATTTGGTTCCCGTTGCAACATGTTGTCTGTTAAAGAAGCTGAGGCATGTTTTTGACAGCAGCATGGAGATGCCTTAAAGCTACACGCAGCTCAATACAACCAATAGATTATGCTGTCAAACTTCTGAACAGCCATGCTCACAATGGGACATCATACGACAAAGACTTTTATGTTAGAAGTATTTTTGAGCTGTTTTTGGTCTAAGGTCTGGCAGTTGAAACACTGAAGGACAAACGTCCCATTTGGATGCTATGTGTGAACAAAGATGTGTACAAAAAGCACAAAAACAGCCTACAGTAAAACTGGGTGTACACTCTGAAATATTTTTGCAAAGTGAATGATTTCTGCTTGTCAGATTGTACGATGTAACCCCACTGAGGTCTTGGCTAAAAGCCAAGGCAGAAATATAAATGTAATTTGGGACTGATTGTGCTATTATATGTCTTAACTAAAAAATTACTTGACTTTCCCTATAAAGTCTCCAGTGTGCATCTGTTTCTCATTTACGTGCAAAACTAACAGTACCACACAAACAAGACAGGCACTTTCTTACACAAATAACCATCTGCTATACTCTTATTGGCTTTATTAAACAGCAAATTTCTGACACTACCGGAACTATATCTCGAAATTGTGACATACATGGTACAGCCTTGATTGCCAATGTCAGACTCATGAACTATATTACTGGGCTGGTGAACTGTTTATTGTAATCATAATGTAAGAATAAACAGTTAAGCCAAACCTTATAATATTGCCTATCAACAGCCCCAATCCATGACATAATCACTGTAATGTGCGCCCACTCACGGATTACTGCTTTGCTAAAACAGTTTTCCAGACACCACAATAATGTACGTGTTGGTGGTGCCTGGTTATATGCCCTTAGCATTGTGCTCTGGAGTCTGAATCACTGTGCTGAGTTACTATGACCCCATAGTGAGACAAGCACACAGACACTCACCCACAGCAGGTGCATCATACTCGTCTCCAAGTAGGATCTCCGGGGCAGAGTAAGCCAGCGAGCCACAACTGGTGGTCAGCTTCTTCCCAGGCTGAAACTTATTACTGAAGCCAAAATCGGTGAGCTTAACCAGGCCCTGCTTCTCAAAGAACACCACGTTTTCTGGCTTCAGGTCGCGATGGACCACATGCAGCCGATGACAGTACGAGATGGCGTGCACGATCTGCGCGAAATATTTCTTGGCCAGCTCCTCCTTTAGTCCCTCCTCGTGCTTCATGATGTAATCAAACATGTCGCCCCCGTCCCCGAGCTCCAGTATCAGGTAGAGTTTGGTCTGCGTGTCAATGACCTCATAAAGCCGAACAATGTTGGGGTGCTGGACCAGTTTCATACAACGGACCTCTTGGAAAAGGTGACCGGTTGCAACCGTGTCCAGCTTGGTTTTATCAATCACCTTGACCGCCACTTTTTCACCAGTAAAGACATGACGTGCTAGTTTGACCACAGCAAAATGACCGCGGCCGAGCGTCTTGTCCAGGTCATACAGTCCAGCGATCTTGCCATCGTACCCGCGCTTGATTCCCGCCATGATTGGTCCTCTGGTGGGATAGAGGGGGAGTGGCCCCTGAGGGAGGGGTGGGGCTTAAACCGGAGGGAAAATCCAGCTCACTTCAGGACACTGGCTGGTAACAGCAAACCCATGATGGCAGGATCCTATTAATCATAGACATACAAATACAAAACAGTAATAAATTACTAAAAGCCAAGTGCAGATAGATAAGATGTTTACATTCGTTGCCAGGGACAACAGTAAATTACACAGTAAATTACATTGCAACTGACCAATCAGGATCAAATATTAAGGAAGCCGTGTAAAAAAATAGTAACAGTTTTAAGTTTTAAAGTCACTTTTAGTGCAGTACTTTTTCAGACCAACAGACATTTTCAGACCAATAGCAGAATTCACTGAAATCCTTTACCTCCCATCAAGCTAAACTAGAGTGGTTCCTCTGCCACAGGTCCTCAACATGGACCAGCATAGATTTGTATTGATTTCCTTTGGTTAGTGAAAAAATAAAAGACATGGGTCTGGCTGGTAAGCTGGTGCTCCAGAGGAGAGGCAGCCTTCTAAAAGGGCTGATTGAATTTCAGCAGCATTAACCTCAGGCCAGCACTGAAGATGACTCCACAGAGAGCTGCCACAACTTTCACATGTTCCTAACATCCTGTTTATCCTCCACATCCCCAAGAACAGTCACGTTACCCCTCAGCACACATATGGGTGCTGCTGCATTTGACAAATCTGTTTTATAAAGAATGAGATTTTCAAAAGCTTGCGCAAAACCTGCCACAATGCTAGAGTGTTGTGGGTAGTTTTCAGAGCATTGCTATGTGGTTGTTAAGCTGTTCTGAGTGTTTTTAGCACATTTCCAGATGTTTTTTAGGGTGTTTTTGGGAAGTTGCTAGCTGATGCTAGACTAGTTTCTTACTAGTCTATGTAAAAAAAGGTCCCCTTTTCAAGCCTCTATGACATGCTGCTCCCTGCATAGGGCTCGACCTTCAACATAAGTTTACTGGAATATTTTAACCCAAAATGTATGATTTTGCTTTAATAAGTAATAGTAATAAGTAATAGTACATCCTACATGATCTGAGGGATCACATATAGCTCAGTTGGCAAAGGTTTTGGCAGCACAAAGGTTGTGGGTTCGATTCCCAGGGAGCACATGTACCGACAAAATGTATGGCCAACCGCATAAATGTAAATAAACATGTCTATAGCGCATATACGAAGATATGAAGGACGAGCTCTGCGCCACAGTTTAATACTCATAAACATAATCTGGTCAAATCCCTGACTCCAAATATGAGCAATGAGTAACAGAGATACTTGCCTTAGCAAGCACCACTAATTACCCTGCACAGGCCATTATGTTTCCATAGTGAATTTATACAAAGAGTACAAAATTAAAAGCCTGTTTCATTAACAATGAACACTACAGGCCACTATAGCTTTTGTTACACAGGAAGTAGTGTGCTTTTCATGAAACAGTGCCTGTTGTAGTTTAAGAGGAGCAATCATTCATGGATCCGGATCATTGTTCAGTTCATCAGAATCATGATGATGTCATCACACACAGCTGATTATTACTGATATTAATACCAAAGCTCATATTGAAGTAGTAAGACTTTTGAAAAGTAATATTAGTGTACCCATTTACACAATCTGGATTTCTTCCAAACAGGAAGGCTCTGATGTTCAAAACCTGCTGTGCACAGAAACACAAAACATTTCAGATTGGCCAACTAGAATCCTACAGCACAGCTATTAATGCTCAACACTGGCTGCCCACCAGTATATTGCAGTAATAACTGATTCTAATGACCCCAGCTGCATGGCAAACCCTATCTTTAATATTCAGTTGCCAAAACACTGAAGTCTAAATACATTTACAATGCTTTCGCAATTCAAAGAATTCCTGCTACACAAGCAAACCAGCCAGTAATCTGCCGGTTTCTGTTTATGACCAGGAATGTCCTGTAACCGTTGTGTAATATGGCACAGTGTCTCTGATTACAGAGGTGAGAACAGAGTTAAGGTCTAAAAACTGTGCTTGACTCATTCTCTCAGTTATACATACATAATATTTTACAAACATAATAATAAACATAAGCTAGAAGTTATAGAAACAGTTTTACCTTTAAAATTGCATAACATGATTACAGTACACTTGACTTAATCAACATGTTGCACACCTTTAACCCGTGACTAACAGGAGCCGGAATAAAGTATATATTGATCACATAAGCACCTTTTTCTACTTTTACTGATGGTGATACGGAGTATGGAAATACTCATGATGGACTGAACCTCAAAAAATAAACCTTTTTAAGATCCCAGAAAACCAAGAGGCTCAATGCCTCTTGTGAACAAACAGCAAACTTGTACATTAGTCTTTCAATGTTTGTTGTGCCATTATAAAAATAAAGGCTGCATTGGTCAGCAGGATCATTGTGATCAATGTTATCACAATGAACAACCTGCAACAACAGAAAGCATCAACAACAGTTACAATGACGTGCCAACATCTAAACATTCACTTGCATCAAAACAACTAAGGATGCAAAACCACATCCATCTTCCTGAATCACATCAGTCCACCATCATGAGAAATTCTTCCAGCATTAAAGCTAACAGCCCCACATGTACAAATGGGAGTGTGATGCTGAATTAGGAAAGCATCTGTTGTATCTGCTTTCGTCTGACAGGAAGGCTAGTGGTGATCACAGTAACATCATGTGGAAGCTGGTAGAGCTGATATACCCATGTATGACAGGTCTGATCTGGCACATAAGCTCCTTATAAGCCCCCATACATCAATTGAGAGGAGAGTATAAATAAAAGCTAACTGGCTACACACTCCTATAGCAGCCCATGCCTATATGCTAGACTTAAACAAAGCAGAGTCAGCCTCGTAAGCCCCATAGAGCGTGCACATAGCTGTCAGATAAGATCTAAAGTAATAGCAACTGTTTTAACGCACGCTTATTGTGTCTTAATTCTGATGCTATCCGGCTAACTGTGTTAGCATTTCAACGTCCTATCACCCAAAGCTTTGACTTACCGCTCGCTCCGGCGAACATTTAAACCACTAAAAACTCCTAAATATCCCGGTAGTTGTAGAGCTGAAGATGATAGAGGACACGGCCTGGCCGAGTGTGGCTCCAACCCCGTGTGTGTGACTATGTATATAGACTACTGGTAGAAGTGCGACTCTCAGCGCTTCTCGCTCTCCGCCCTGAAACTGCACGGAAACACTGCATCAGACTGAACTTACACTATTCTACCAGCAGGGGCGCAATACGGAACAGGACGTATAGCTTGAGCGCTGTTTTCATGGCGTGAACTACTTTCAAACCAAACGTGGTTTACAGTCCATTTATAACAGCTAAAGAGCGTTGTTAGACAATCCGCGAGAAGAAATCCACGACTTTGCGGGGCTTATTGGTTTTATAAAAAGGTTATTCCATATACCTGGCAAGGTTTTATAAATTAAACACAAAATCAAAAAATGTAGTGATAGTGATAAAAATATTATTCCGCCAAGCAATATAGTACATTAGAAGCATCAGCGCAGTGGCTTAGCAATACTGAACGACGCGCAATTACATGGCAACTTTGACTTATAATAATTGGAGTAGGCTATTATAAATGCTTGAAAAATTGATACTGGATGTCAATATGCACATACACAAATACCAAGAATTGAGGGTGCTGATTTGATCAAGTGATTTGATATTGACAAATCGGTGGCCACTTTTACATGTCGGAAATAGTGTTGTTTTAAAACGTGTTTTCTCTTCTAGGTTTTACGTGTATTTCTAGTACAACCGCATTTTTGTACGTCACTAAAGCGCATTTATAGTGTGGAGGGCAGTGCGTTATGTGATAGCTTTTATTGTCAATGCAATTCTAATTCGTATGGGTCATTTGAAAGTTATTTTTAAAGTGCACACTATTGCACACCACCTAATTGTTCATGTTTTCTAAACACATGGGGTTATGAAAGCATGGAGTAAAGTGCATGTAAATGCATCTACGGAAATTATTTTACTATAACGTTCAGTATAGTGTAGTATATTTTGATACACCGCAGCCTTTTGTCACAACTGTTTTTAATTTGTTAATATGTGTTGTATAAGACAAGATCAAATGGTAAGTACATATAGCATCATTATTGCTTTATACAGTAGACCGCTAATGTAAAAGCAATCGAATAGTTCAAATAAATTGAATAGTTCAACAGAATGGGACACAGACTAGCAATGGCTTTCATCAGATATGTCCATTGCACTTCACTGGAATAACATTCAGACCAGCGTCACATAAAGACAGGACGAATGAGATTACCAGTAGGTTATAGAAAAATAATAATAATTTTTATTGTACAATACCACAAGGCCTTCGTCAACGGCAATATATTTTAAATCCTGCATTTATTGTATCGTTACACCTTTAATTTTATAGCGTTTAAACAACTGTCTTTAAAGATTTCGACTGTCACCTAGTGGGCAAATGTTGTACTACATCCCTCAAACAAATGCGCCATGTGAAATAATATGCATACATATGTATTGCCTGGTTAATGTTAGCGCTTTAAAGTCACAATTTCTGGTGCCCTGGTGTGACAGTTTAATTATTATCACGTTTCAATAAGTAATTTTTATTATAAAGTGGGCTGTAGAGGGCGTTGTGTTACCGCTTGAATGAACGAGAAACGCATGCCTTTCGTTAAGAATAAACTTCGAAAGTGAAATTAATCATTTTTCAAACAGTAAAATCTTGGTATGAATTATTAATATATATTGTGTAAGTAGCAATAGGTTTTTAATTTGGCCAGGTCATTCCATTGCAAAAATCTGCGTTCCACTTGAATGTGTGACAAAGATTTATCAGTGTTTGTCTCACATTATCTTCCACTGGCATATAGTGTTTGTTTATTCGTTTTACTTTAAATGTATGGTTACTGTGGCTTCACCTCAAACACAGTAATGCCATTGTGAATTTCCGTGAGTCAAAGTTTAATGCCTCATTAATTTTGAACAGTATAGCAAAATATAACCTTAAAACAACATCCCAATACCACGTAAAGCTTCATCGGTAAGTAACAAATTTATTCTTGCAGAGTAATAAAGTATATTGCATAGGCTATCTATTTGTATTCAGCATTTTAATAACCTTATGTGTTCTCCACTGGAATTCTCCAGAAGACGTGTTTAATATTGAAATTAATTTTATTCTTTCACATGTGCAGGGGGATCTATTGAGATCGCAATTGAGTCGCGTCGTTCTCGCGATAAAACCAAACTCTAACGTCTGATTGATTACCGGGATAGGATCTCGCGAGGTTTCGTCGTCTGCGCTCGGTCATCACTGTGGGTGGAGACTTCTTCCACAGCTGGGTTAATGCTCGCAGAAGACGACCAACAGAGTCCATTTGGGGCATATAACGATTAAATGGAACAGAAACGATTATCAGTTAATCCCTGCGATGAATGAACACATAGTGTATTAAGCGCAATAACTCTAAAAACGCCGCGTTTGTCCGCTGTAAAGTTGCAAAGATCATTGGCACAGGTTTTCTGGAGCTGCTGTTGAAACGTATCCACATTGAATTCGCATCAACTCGTCCTGTCTCACCTTTTCCAAAGGTATGATATAAACTGCCTTTATCGTGTGGTTTGCGATGCATTCATATGTGTCAGTACTGGATAACTTGCAGCCAAAAGTTTTCTTCCACCAGCTGGCGTCGTGAAAAGGTAGATAATCTCATCTTCACTTTTACACTAAAGATTAACCACACGATCTCTTGTCTAAAATCCAGAATAGCAGATCACGTCGTGGTTTGTTTAGTTTATTTAAACGGATCAAATAGGTTGCACCAGATCAGTAACCGCATTGAAACGCTACCTGTTGTGATGACTAGGTCACGAGGGGGGATGTATACTACACGCTGTACTTTATAATTTAAGAGTGGTCTGTGCTCAGCTGAGTTAGATCTGCTTGGACCACCAGGTTCAAATAATTTGTATAATTATTATTGCCTGCCTATTGCAAACAGGGTCTATTTGAAGAGCAGTAGATTACCAGAAATAAAACAGGAGGAATAGGCAAATCCGCAGGCACAACACTGTATGTGATGCTGCCATTATGTAGCATAAGCCTGTAGTGTAGATATAAAGATTTTTAAACAAGACGAGCGAATAAAGTCAGTGGAAGGTGCAAAAACAAGTTTCCAGCATTGTTCACCCCATAGAGTCGAGACGGGCATAACTGCTTTATTACGTCAAGCAAATTGAATTGTTAGCCACAAGAACATTTTAATCTAGTCAAGAACAAGACTTTTTCACATTCTTGTACTTAAAGGTCTTTTGGGGGAAAATGCATTCTTTAGTTATGCAAGTTTATGTAAAATGCTTAAAGATTATGTTCAGTTTAAGTCTTAAGGCAGATATGCAGGTAGTTCTCAGTTCAGGTCCTGTCTGGGACCTGTAGCACTGTACATGCTGGACATCAGAGTTATTTAACACACCTTATCATCACTTTGTTAGCAGAGAGCTGCATGAACTCAACATGTCAGTGAGTCAAAATGTTGTGCTGCAGGACACCAGAACCAGAACTGAGAACTTCTGATTTAAATTCAAAAAGTTTGTGAAAACACTGAATCTGTTTGATAATAAATGCATGTTTTCCTATTAACAAACATCATTAACAAAATAATTCCTTAGTTTGCTGAAGTATTCCGTGTTGACTAAATGTATGTTGGAACAAAACTCTCAGACAAACCCAAAAATCCATGAGCCTCTAGTTCCTTAGGCACGCTCATCTTGAGGAACTGTTTAAAACTCTGTTCTTTTTTTTTGAGAGAGATGTATAGAAAAATGTATAGTTTTCTTCCCAATGATTGAATTTGATCAAAACATACAGTCCAGTCATTTGAAATCTTACTCATCATTTATCAAAGGATCTGTGCAGATCTTAGCAGTAAACATGATATTGATATAAAGTTTCACTACATCTTTTCTGCAGCATTTTCTGTTGACCCGATGGGCTTGCAAGGCACTTCCCACTGATCTTTCATTCAAACTGTTTCCACAACAGCTCAAAACTGAGATTCATCCACAATACTTTTTTCAACTTGTCTGGTGTCCAGCTCCTTAAATTATTTAACACATTCTGCTGTGTTCCTATTGCCAGTTTCAAATATAGCTGTTTCTTTGAATCTCTGGCTGAAAGGCCAACATCCCAGTGTCTTCTCACTGTTGCAGCTGAAACCAGTTTTGACATGCTTCTCATTGAAGCTGCCAGTTTCAAACCTGTGAGGTCTTTGTTTCTCCAACTAGTGACTTGCATTTTAACTCTATTTTTACTATTTACACAACAGATAATTCCACACATTATGTAGTGGAATAACTGTTTTCAACCATGCTGAGAGAATAGGCTTCTCTAGTACAAATGTGCGACCGATTTATTTTTTCATGGATGAGGTGGCAGTGATTTCTTAATAGACTGAAGTAATCACTTCTGAAAACAAGGCAACAATAATGGGTAAAAATAAAACTGTTATTTCATCCAACAATTACTTAAGCCAATGGTAATACTTTGCAACAGTAATTACTTTGGTATTGTATTTTAGTCAAGGAAATACTAAGCACAATTGATTTCTTTTATTTGCAAAAATAATTTCGTTTCCAAACTTTCATTTTTTTCTGGCTCCAGCTTTTGTCATCTTGCTGTCCTCAACCCAAAGCTCTGCAGTGTTACGTAGAGTCATTCTCCCCAGAGGCTGACATTGTTTCTGTAACCCCCACTGAATGGCTTTTCCAGACCTATTCTTCATCTGTCTGTGAGGAACAAAAGCACGCTGAAGATGTTTGCATGCTTCAGTGCTTACTGTAGTCAGTCAGCCTGCAGCTTATTAAGGTTAATAACTATAAGTAGATACAGAGACAAATAAAAGGACAAAATATATAACAGATGGCTCTTGTGTGGACAACTTATTAATTTGAATTAGCAGACCTGGTGGCAATTGTGGCCTACTGCTTAGAGAGTTGCATTTGTAACCAGAGGGTTGCCGGTTCGAACTGAGAATGTGTTCAAATTTTGCAGTGTGTTCACTCCATTGTTGATGGGTTAAATGCAGAGGTCACATTTTGGTTTTTCGTTACCATACCTAACAAATAAGTCATTTTCACTTTGGTATCCTTAAATTTAAAATTCCAGAATGATTTATTTTCCCTAGTGACAGTTTTTGATTAAATCTAATATTTTTATGCATTTGTTGAAATGTGCACATATGTCATCAGCATAACAGAAAGAGCTGGCGAATTGAGTCCAAATTTAGTTTATACAGCCTGGCATTTTCAAGATCTTCACAGCAATTGAGATCCTGTGATATCACAAATGTGACAGAAGTGGGACTCAGTGTTATGATGGGTTGCCATGATGTTTTCAGTGTGGGAGAGCAACACTCTGTTTGGAGAGGACCAGGGTTGTTTTTGAAAGTCGTATACAATGCGTATGTACATAGATCAACTATTTAAAGAAAAACAGCGCAGGTGGAAACCTGTAAGTATTCAGGTACTCTTCATTCTGTTGATTTATTGATATT
>JAZGTK010016755.1:0-12581 GCA_036877625.1 Ambastaia sidthimunki
TAATGGAAAGTCAAGTTGGCCGCAATGCATTGTGGGATATAGTAGTATACAGTATGCTGCATACAAGTAATATGGTAGTATAACATTGTGAACACGGCTCATGATCTCAATGCTATTGATGTGTACGGTTGCTGCACTAATGCTGAGCTAAAGCTAGATGGCGCTGTTTACGCACATTTACTGTGCGTAAAGTTGCTCACTGTACTGAAAAACACTAGCCGAGTTAAGGATCACAACACAAACAAAAACAAACTGTAAAATTGCAGAGGAAGAGGAACCAGACGTGGATATGATGCTATGTCTAGTAAATTTCAATAAAATACAAACCACACAATCTTTATGAGAAAATCCAGCAGCCGCAGCCATGATTCCTTAACAGCAAAACACAGATAACACAAATGAATTAATTGTTATTATTATTATTTTGTTTAACTGTTAATGAAAAAATCTGTTTATATTAAATGCAGATGCGACCATGCAATGTGCTCATAAAGCACACTAAACTGAGACATAATTGATAATTGGAAAAGCACTGACCAAACCTAACAAAATACAATTAGGTGTTCTCTACTACCCCATTATTCCATTAGGATAGAGACAAACTGAGAGAGAGAGAGAGAGAGAGAGAGAGACGCATAACTTATTCTTGTAGTCTTTACTGTGGAGAGAAAAAAAGGAGAGAGGAGGGGTGAAGCGCACGCCGGTGGTGGGACGGACGGTACAGCATGGAGTCAATGCGCGCATTTCTGAACTGCCAGAGGCGAGAGGGACGCATCCCGACACCAGAGCTCCGGAGACAGTGAACGATGCGTCGTGCTCCTTAAACGCAGCGAACGCTTTCCAGAGTCGTTTAAACTGAATAACAGAGCTCGGGACATTTGTGTCCGGATCATAAGATTTATTGAGCACCAAGACACGCGCCGCGCAATCGGGCATGGAGACGGTCTCCGTACAAGCGGAGTTGTCCCACATAGGGAATAACGGAGAGGATCAAACTGAGCCTCTGCCGGTGGACTATCCGGCGGGAGAGATGCCGGCCTCGCTCGGCGTGCGAAGAGGATCCAGCGTGAAGAAACATCTCCACAAACACAACCTAAAGCACCGCTACGAACTGCTGGAGACCCTCGGGAGAGGCACATATGGAAAAGTGAAGAAAGCCATAGAGAGGCACACTGGACGGGCGGTGAGTTGATCTATAGAGAGACAGTCTAACAATGCATATAGTTACACTTAACATATGTTGCGGGACTGTAACATTAGAGTGACCAAAGAAAATGTATTTCCATGTTATTGCCTGTATGATCCTTTAGGACATTTAGAATTAATAAAGATTTAGAATTAATAAGGTGGTTTTAAATTTAAGGAGTTTATAGTGAGATTTAAGACTTGCATTACTGAGACGTCTTATAAAATACATAGGAGACACTTTACTGAGATTACAGGGGTCCTTGCAAGCATGAGATCTTATTTCTAGGAGTCTTGGAGAAAGAATTGAGCAATTTGAAAGATCTCTTATTTGTGATTGTTCGAGTTTGACTCTATCAGTCAACATAATGAACACATTCCTCTACAGTGAAAGTGGATCTGCTTCTAATGACCATCATTACACACACAATTTCACAGGTCAAGTGGTGCTTCTGTCCCTCATAAACAGGGGTCAGTTAATTCAGGTCATTTGTACAGGGTACAGGTCAGGTCAAAGGTTTCAAAGCAGAGTCATGTCACATATCAACACTAAAGCCACGTGCAAGAAATGATGACCTCTGTAGAAAGAAAAATGGAGAAAACTGGGATAAAGCACCTCTGCCTTCAGAGAACTAGGTCAGCGTATTAATCCCAAGACGGATCTGCAACTTAACTGGTGCAGACACGGACCAGTTGGGTCAGATCTGCGGGCGAGCCCTGATGTCAACAGCTGTTCAAGTGTGCACTCAAAAGTCACGTCCGTCTGAAACACAACAACCCAGTAAAGGAACTGCTAACAAGCGCTACCACAGAACCAGCTGAAACCAGACACACAGTGGCTCTTTGGAGGCCGAACACTGGGGAAAGATTTTATGACTGGGCTGTGTTTTCTGTGTCAGCAGACAACACTAAATCTGTAGGGTACAGATAAACTCAAGTGCTGGTGTTGTGATTTTGGCAGCAGCGAAGATATTCCAGTTGGTTGGCACGTGAGAGCAAAACACAACTCTCGGAACGTTCCCTGCTTCTCATTCCTTAACACGCAAGCTCTGATGCATTTGTGAGACTTGCAAGTGAGCTTCTGTCATTTGCTCTGCTGTTTTAATGCCCCTGAGCTGGAGTGTCTGGGAAGAAAAATAACTGGTAGACATTGAGGACAGGGGCAGATGATAAAGTGTGTGTACAAACTCAAAGTCATTTAGCAGAGCCGGCGAATTCAGGAGCCTCAGTCGGCTCTTAGTAAACACTGCATTGTCTCAAGAACGCATGACTCATACTAGTACTTAATGAGTTGTCTAATTGACTAGTTGACTAATAAGTATTACAGAAGCCTTATAATCCAGCTGGGTTTGGTTTTACCTTGACTGGACGTGTTTCTTCAGTAGTAGTTTACTTAAGAAGCACTCATGCATTCATAAACAGCTAAACAGAGCGCAATAAAATGGAACAAACTATTTTTGACTTGACATGCCATCTTAAAAATGCAAACAGTCTCAGTGGGACACTAAAAATAGAGCGAGGTGTAACGCAAGGGCCAAAAACATAATAGGGTTTTTATTTTTAAAAATCTTATCTGCAAGGGTTTCAGAAAGATAGATACTCTATAAAAAAAACTAGCTGTTTTTATTCCACGTGAGGTGCTGTGGTGAGTAAAGTTGCACTCTTTGCACTGAAGCTGTAGACAGGTAAAACAACACACCTGTTGAGTGAGGCTCAGACAATGGGCTGGTCTATGTCTGTGAAACAATGAGAAGGCTTCGGTTTAGCCAGGGGTTAGAGAGGAGCAAAGCCTGCAGCCAGCTGGCACAGGCATCTAACACAGGTTGGCTTAATGATCTGTAGCCATGGGCTGGCTAACAATACCGCTCACCTGTGTGTGCCGTGTGGTTTCTTCAGCGAGGTCACAGGAGCAGCTGCGTGCCAGTCTGCTTCAACCCAATTTAATGAGTTTATGCTTTCACTGTAATTAGGGTTAGGCTTAGAAGAACCAGACGTTATCCCACACTGGTGTCCTAAAGTGGCTCTTAACCACCATGGACACACACACAGAGAATTCACTTTCACAAGATTGCTCACTAACTTGGGCTTGTTTATTTGCACACTCTGTTTTTCTAGTTCTAGCACACTAAAGGGAAACTCGATCATTGCAGGTTCTTGTCTTGAGGGTTGGTTCTGAGTGCCAGAGAATTGCAGAGAATGTTGTAGACTACAGTGATCTGCCTACCCTACCTTGTTGGGGCGGTAAAGCATCTCTCCATTACTGCAATACAGACCCCTTAATAGTTTTTTTTAAATGGTAAAAGTTCTATAGTATGAGAAAAATTATAGCTTAAGTAGTTTTACCAATGTTGGTTATAATGATGTCTATGATTTGATGAATAATCACTGCCATGGCTGCTATAAATGTATTTTAAATTAAACTTTAAATTTTACAGCATTGGGAGTTTAGAGAATAATTTGCAATTTATGATTATAACCAATTTTCAAAGAAAAGAGATTCAATGACAAGGACTTCACTTAAAATTTCAGTGGCATTTCAGTATATTTAGTGTTTGGTTAAACTGGATTGCGAATAGTTAGTGAATAAGAATCTTTTTTGTGCTGAAAAATCGCACACAAATGTGGCACTGTGTAGTAAATTTGCCCCACAGTCTCTCCCAAACTGTTTTGGCTCTGTCTTATATTCTCTAAATACTCCATCATGCCTGTGACAAACTCCAGAGTGTAATACAGTTATCACATCCACATGGTGAGTTAAACACCTCTGCTGCCTTTATCACAAGCACTGTGGCATTGATGGGGTTACGTAAGTCACAGATAAGGGCTTTAACATGTAACACAGGCTTTGCAGATGTCATAAAATCATATATTACAAAATGTTCAGACATGATCTGAAAAAAATGGCTGAACACAATACACTGTATGCACACCCTTGTCAGACTTAATTTTGCCCCTAAAAGGCTTGGGGTGGCAACTGGGTGGACAGGAAGTCAACCCTGTCAGCGCCACTTCCCCTTCAGAGTGTTTTATGAGTCAGTGGAGGAACAAGCACTGCACTTCCTGTAACCCTGATCGCTCCTTACGCCCGATCTGGGAAAGACTTGCTTGCTGGGCTAAAAGTCTACTCAGCATCCAAGCATATAGTGTGCACCTACTAGGTAACACCAAATATATTGCAAAGAAAATGCCTTTGAGAACAGCTAGTGAGTGCTGGCACAGCTATATGATAGATTCTGTTTGGGAGTTTGGAAATGGGACAAGTAAAAATAACTCTGGTATGTCCTCTCTTGAGAAAGCCATTCACCTTCACACAAACCTATTTATCTCAAGGTTAGAGGCAGCTTCTGAGAATCTAGACCATCATCTCTCTTGGCTTATTGAGAAATGCTCTCAACAGCTTCAAAGGATCATATTTCTATTTCTGAATTATGATTGGTCTATTCCAAAGCTTTCTAGGAAATGAACATTATATGACTGACAGTATGTGATGATCTACATTATTTCATAAACATTTAATGAATGACATGAGAGTAAACTACAGCAGTTAAAGTAGTTAGTAAGCTACAGTAGTTATCTGTGGGTCACCTGACCGGTTGAGACAGGAAGTGCTTTGTCTGTGAACTTTATCATGACACAATGACAGGGTGTACGCTGATCTGTTTCTCTGACCTATGACCCCAGAGCTCGGACACCACTGAAACCCAAATATCATTAATCAGAGCTTCTTAACCTTTGACTCATGTCTTCATCAATACTGTTCAATCAAGCTGACAAATTGAGCCTCTTAACCAGACATCCATCACTACTTTTGGGTTATCTCAATCAACATATCTAAGCCACTCATTAACATTACTTTGCAGTAAGCATTACTATAATTTACCCAGTTTGCATCATACAGTACAAATGACTGTAAATGTGTGTGTTGGTTTTCAGGTGGCGATTAAATCCATCCGTAAGGAGAAGATTAAAGATGAGCAAGACATGGTTCACATCCGCAGAGAGATTGAAATTATGTCTTCTCTCCGTCATCCACACATCATCTCTATATACGAAGGTATGTGCCAGTATGTGCTTTATTGAGTTTTTCTCACTCTTGTTGTTTCCAACTCTTGGAAATTCAATGACATGAAATTCAGAACAACTTCAAAGCCCTCATATCTCACTAAGATAAAAACAACTCTACCTCGTCTATTTACAAACCTAAGCACAATTTAAGATCTAGGTTGTCTTAACCTCCTGACTTTGCTTCTTAGAATGCGTTTTTCCCACCTGCCAATCATCTGTGCTAGCCCCGCCCACAGACCGTTACCCTCATGCTCTATTTATACGATCTGATGCCAAAAGATGTTGATCAGGCAACAGTCCTGTTGGGGATATAAACTCTCTAATGGAGATGGAGCGCATGTTAAAACACAAGCCATTACTGTCCTGCAGCAATCAGCATGTTTAAAATACCCCATGCATGTTGCTAAGCCTGTTGGAACATAAATCAAAAATGCATTAAATTAGGCGCCGAGCACAGCACGCAAGAGCCGGATACTCCAAACGAAGACATGATAAAGCTGCTTTATCTCCACACTGACAGCGAGAGACAACATGACTGTGGACTCATGTCGTTTCTCAGCCAGGGGTCATTATTACTGACCCTGGATCAGTCTGTGAGTCGGTGCCAAAACTGAGCGCGCTCAGTGTCCTGTGTCTAATTCGGATTAGCCGAGAGAGGTAATTACTTAGAGCTGGCCCCAAGCAGCAGGTCTGGGATCAGGTTCAATGTCTTGAATGTGAATGTTGCTCATTTTTAAGGGCTGTTTATAGACTGAAGTGATGAGAAAGCTCAATAGCTTGGTTAGTTAAGAGCTCTGACCCAGACAGTCAACAACAGATGCTCAGGTGTCCAAATACACATTGTTGAAAATGACACCATGAGAGTTAGAGGAAACCCACCTGGTTAGCAGGAATCTTCATTGTCTACTTGCTTCACTGACCGTCGCTATGACGACCAGCCTAGGGGCTGTAAAAAGGTCGCCATGGAGATGCTATCGCCGTGTCATCAAAAGTTGGAGGACACATTGGAGGACCTTAGTGGAGCAACGTTCTTACTCACTTGAAAGTACTAAAAAAGTTGCTGATGTTCCAATTTCTTTGAGACTTGCTAGATAAACACCTCCCTGATTGTCTGAAATGATAGCTATTAATCTAACCGTTGCTACTAAAAATACTGGACTGTGTTGTTTGTTGTCCAAAACACACCTTTTCTTGGAACAAGAATATTTATACCACCATCTCTGCTCTCTCACAAACACATACACAAACACACAGACACAACCACACAAAATCTCACTTCCTCTCTCCACTTAACACCTGCTAACAGTTGTGGGTCTGGCTAGCAAACACAGCTCCTAATCGCCATGACCCTGATTAAAGCCAGACTTGCTGGCGATTTTGTCTCCAACATTTTGGCAACCGCCCAACAAAAGCTTGAGCGAAACAGTTAAGAGTCAATGATGGAGAGCTTTAGCTAGCGAAGCGGACAAAATGGAAATGAGCTATTTTCTCTTTCCATGTGTCTTCGCTTTAGCACGCACGTATAGCGTACACAAGGGGCCGGACGGTAAAGAATGCAACAAGGTTGAGTAATCTAATCAAGTCTCTTTTGTTTATGTATCCTTCTCCCCTTTACAGTGTTCGAAAACAAGGATAAGATCGTGATTGTGATGGAATACGCCAGTAAGGGCGAGCTGTACGATTACATTAGCGAGCGGCGCAAGCTTGGCGAGAGAGAGACGAGACACTTTTTCAGACAGATCGTCTCAGCTGTGCATTACTGCCATAAGGTGAGGGGCGGAGCCAACAAGCATCAAGTATTCAAACAATGCAACACAGGGGTATTTAAAGGACCTGTTATCTCACTTCCTGTTATAATTCGTCCATTATCTCTTCCTCACTCAAACTCCATTGTTATTTCCAATCACTTGCATTTAAGCATTATATGAAATATGCATTATTATTACAGTTTAGTTTAGGTATTCAGAAGCATATTTACAGCCAAATGTTCTTTTTTTTATTAAAAGTCATATGAAACATGAGGATAAACTTTCTCTCGTAGTGCAAATAGCAATAATTATTCACATTGATGTTTTTAACTCTCAGTGCAAGATATGTTTGGAGAGAGAGCAAACTAAACCTCATAAATACAAAATACATAATATTTAATTTAACATTTAATTTGAATATTAAATTCAAAATTAGCACAGAACACATGAATAGCACTTTGATAGAAATTGTAATTTTCTAAATTGCCTGGATGCTATAGTAACAGACATCACATGATGAGGCTAACCGTATTGCTAGTTACAGTATTTTTTAGTTTGGTTGCCTAGCAACTTTCTGATTGTAATACATCATCTAACACTAGAATGGAACCTAATGAATTTGCTGTAATCTCAATACCGTACTGCTAAAATAAAGGCCTCTTAAAATATCTCCTGACATCTGTGAAGATACGCGTGCAGTAGACATGATTTGCACACACAGTGAGCTCTCTATAAAGTAAATAAAAGGATTTATGAACAGAGGACTTGACATGATGTGAGAGAGATAAACTAAACTTCCAAGAATGTCTTCATATAAAATGTTTTGAAGCCAGACTGCAGCTGTGTTCCTCCATTTTTGTGCCAAACCCCTTCTCATCTGACACTTTCTCCCTTTCCAAACATGATAACTCAAACTGGCCATCCACTCTGATCCAACCCAAATTTCTTTCATTGTTTTCTCTTTTAGTTCACGTTTTAGATCTTTTATTGGCTGTAAGAACATATTTTTCTAGTTTGAAGGGATTAAAGGTAAGATTAGAGAAGGAGACACTGTTCCTAGATCAGTACAAAAGGTCAGCTCATACCCGGAGCTGCGTCAGCTGGAAGGCAGTCCTGAGGGAACTCGGGGTGGGCCTAGCCTTTGTTTCTATACAGCTGGGCTGATGATGTCATCACCTCAGCTGGGGGATTCCAACCCAGCCCTTCTGGTCAGGACAGGCCAGGAGGTCGTCATGGAAATGGGGGAGGGAACACGTAGATCAGGCCATTGTGCATGTGTATGGATGTTACTGTGAATCATTTGGCCAAAGGCCATGGAGCTGGTGACTAATTGATTTAAAATGCATACAATATAACAGAACTGCCAAATATATTTACTTTGATTTGAAAGGTAGCTTAAGGTGGTAAAATACGTTTTGGAAACATGAAAGCTGGTCAACCAGGCCAGTTTAATGACTGGTTAAAACAGCAAGAAACCAGCCACCATTTTCCAATTTCCACAGCTACCAGCTTTAGCGAGTTTTCAGCAGTTTGGACCAAGAGAAAGTGAAGAGACATAGTGAAGAACTTCCAAAAGATCTAAAACCAATAATCCTGATAATGTCTTACAGAAAGGAGTTGTACACCGAGATCTGAAGCTGGAAAACATACTCCTGGATGAAAATGGCAACATCAAGGTACGTTATAACTTTCCTACAGTGATTTTAGATGAAACCCATTTCTGGCAAAGACTCACTGTCTTCCTTTTTCTAGATTGCAGATTTTGGTTTGTCTAACCTCTACCACAAAGACAAGTTTCTTCAAACGTTCTGTGGTAGCCCTCTGTACGCCTCTCCAGAGATTGTAAATGGAAGACCATATCGAGGTCCAGAGGTAAATTTTATACACTTCAAGCTAATATTCCACAGTTATGCAACCTCACTAGACATTAAAACGGTAAGCCATTTAAAAAAGGGTCTTAAAATATCTTCATTTTTCACCTTTGGAAAATAAGGTCTAGGAAACACAACCCCAGATATCCTGCCTTAAAGATAAGAGACAACAAAACACAGCCAACAGATAACAAAAGAGTAAGCGATAGCTTTTCTTCTTACATTTACGGGAGGTGAGACCACCCCCCCACACACACTCCTAATTTCACATCCCAAAGAAACCCAACAGGTTCCAAACTGAGTCACTTCCCACACAGGAATCACTTTAAAGTCCAAGTCAGCCAGAGTACCTAACATCCTCTACGATCCAATCAGGAACAAGCATTCTGCCAAAAGGAATGAGGAATGCTCTCCAAGCTATTTTCAAGATATTAAGCATTCCTAATATTCTGTCAACGACTAGCCAAGCGCTAAGACTGTCTGGACCACAGAAATATATTTAAATTCCCATACTTTTCCGGTTTAATTGTCCTGTGTAATCACACACAGCTATTAAATGACTCTGGACATTCAATCATACACACACATACGATCTCTCTGGTCTCTCAATCATACTTACATAACTGCACCCCACTCCATGGGAAAGCGGCGTTCTTCTTCTCACTGGTCAGAGATCAGTGGAAAGCGGCCAACAATCACAGAGCTCCTCACATCTCATCAGGGTCAGGCAGGTCTGGTGTTGGGGGAGTGGACACTTCCTGTTCTGTAATCAGCCATTGTTTCCCTTGATACCTCCTCATTCCTGGCTTGCAATGGAGGTGCAGCAAAGATCAGACAAGGTCTGAGAAATGATTAAATAACATGAAGGAATTATTGTAGTAGTTAACAGGCAGATATATGTGATAACCTATTGTTCTCATACATTGTAGGTGTACACAAAAGCTTGATTAAATGTTCATAAATATAGGTGGGGTTAACTTTTATGGCTCAGACAGGAAAATAAAACAAGGCAAACTTTTCATCTGTTGGCAAATGCTGACCACTGGTTTGGCTGACACGTGTTTGGTGAAAACATTAAGAAATCGTACAAGGCAACATTGTGTTGATGTTTATACATTCTGGTTGGGCTGTTAAATACTTTGCCAAAGACCATTTTCCCAAAGTATTTAGTTTAAAAAAATGTATAGTGACTTGGATTAAATTGATAGAATTCATGTAATGAAAAATCACAATATTTGCATATTGAATTATGATTGGTTTGCTCAAATGTGCCATTTAATTTAATTTTTTAAACATTCACACTGGCATGAGCTTATTAAATTAGAGCCATTTAACACTGTGGTGTTGTTTTGACAGGTTGACAGTTGGGCACTGGGTGTATTGCTCTACACACTTGTTTACGGAACGATGCCCTTTGATGGAGGAGATCACCAAAGACTGATTCGCCAGATCAGCAATGGCGAGTACAGGGAACCGCCACAGTCATCAGGCATGTATTTTAAACCAAACATACATACAGTACAAACAACATAAATACACATTTAAAAATAATGAAGATTCCAATTGTTACCAGATTGAAATCTCTGACTTTAAATCTCTACATCTCATTCAGATGCTCGTGGTCTTATTCGATGGATGTTAATGGTTAATCCAGAACGCAGGGCTACAGTTGAGGACATTGCAAATCACTGGTGGGTAAATTGGGGATGGAAGACCAGCGTCTGCGACTGCCAAACCCAAAGGGAAAACAGTTCTCCAATGCTGGCTCGCTTCATTGACTGGCAGAACCGCACTGACGTCCGACCAGGCAAGGGGCAGCGCCTGGAGCCAGCTAACGTCAATAATGTCTCCAATACAGTCTTGACTCCAGCCCGACGTCTAAGAAAGTCCATGAAGGAGAACGATGGTGGTGTGTGGGGTGTTGTGGAGGATAAACCGGGCATCAAGAGACCCAAGAGTATTCTGAAGACTCGTGCGACCAGTGGAGACCAGCGGTCACAAAGTCTGTGCGAGGTTGAGCTCAGGAGATCCATTTGTTACCAAGACGCTGAGTCCGGTTCTAGTCCAGAGCCAGAAGACACACTCGGTGGCTCGCCAGCAAAAATCGTCTCCATGCTTCCCAAAAAAGGCATTCTAAAAAACAGTCAGCAGCGCGAGTCGGGGTACTACTCCTCACCGGAACGCAGTGAGTCCTCCGAACTGTTAGGGAGCGCCACTGTACAGCCCCCTAATAGCTCCCCACCAAAACGGACTGTAGGGAGGAAAGGCATACTGAAGCGGAATGGAAAGTATTCCGCTCACAGTGCCGTCCCCAGCGTGGGAGTCCACAGGGAGGTGCCAGTGGACTCAAATCTCCCCCGGAGCCAAAGCAGACCCTCCAGCATTGTGTATGAAGAGACGGGTCTTTCCAGCATGGGTTTGGACTGGCCACCTGCCTCTCCAAAACCCAACATTCGGGTCTCTCTGTCAGCAGAAGACTTGCTCCAGATGGCCGGGTTCAGGGGCCTTCAGACCGTTGCCCCCCTACATGGCGGAAGGGATAACCGCAGCCCTCCTGGTTCGCCTGGAGACAACGGCAGCTTCTCTTTGCTGGGCGATATGGATGATGTCACCCAGGTGTACCAGAGAGCCCTGGACATCAGCAGCAAGCTGAGCTAGACTTGGTCAGAAAGGCTGAAACAAAAAAAAGACAATCATTTTATTTTATCTTTGGGTCCAACTTAATATTGGGTGTCTTTGACTACTACGTACTTACATAAGAAAATTAAAACGTACATGCTTTTTCTTATGTAAGTGCATAATATTTAAAGACACCTAATACAAAGACGCCCTCTTTGAAATACATGTAGAAGACATTGTTAAACAGAGAACCTTGGAGATAGACTGGAAGGGTTAATGATCTCAGCACAGCCACCCATCACTGCTACAGCGCTGCTGGGTAAAGTTTACAGGTCGAGAGGCGGGACATTTCAAATCTCTATTGGCCAGCTCATGTTGACAAGCAGTTCTCATGATATTCTCGTTTCAAACTCGACAAATGATGGGGAACAACGGAAGCACTTTAAAGCGTCTGTTCTCCGTGATGCAGCGCCTAACGTACGTGACAGCTGGAAACGTGTTATTTAAGTTATTTATTGGTCATTCACATTTGACCATTTGAAAATGTCAAGACCATTTCGTAGTCGTTGGGAGAGCCTTTTTTGTCTGCATAGGTCATGCATTATAAATAAGCCAGATAAAGGTCATTATGACAACTTGTATAATAAACAGCCATTTTTATAATACCAGTGAACTATATCAGTGATGTTAAAGCAGCAGCTAAAAAAATATTCTCATTGTTTAAAATTCCATATGCTTATATGGAATTTTGGATACATTTCATTCTTCTCTATTCCATACATTGAAGTTTTTTGTGTGTGGAATATCACACAAAACTTGTTGTTGAGAACTGGGAAGAATTTGCTTCATGTTCAAAACACACAAAAAAACAACACAGTCCTTTTCATTTTCTATTGTAAACTATTGAGATAAGAAATAAGATGTTGTAAAGTGTACCAAAAACACAATGTCAGAGCTTGTTTTAACTTGTGCAGATAAATGCTAACCATTGTTGTCTCTGAGATCAGCTAAGAGAGGTCACACAGCACAGGAAAGGTCAAAGGTTAAATGAGTGTTGTTACATCGTACAATCTCACTCACACACACACACACA
>JAZGTK010016756.1:0-12580 GCA_036877625.1 Ambastaia sidthimunki
GCTCTTAAAACATAGGAGCAAAAACATTCAAAAGAAAACTTTGAAAAGCTTCTTGAGAGCACTTCACTTGAAATGTATTCGATTTTTGTTGCATTGCTATTGTAATTAATTTTTTAATATGTATGTAATACAAATGCTGCATTTAAATGTTCTAATATTAAGTAACTTTGTTGTAATACTTACCCATTTTTAACATTATTGAAAAACTGCATTTAATTTGCCTGCTTAGCATGTTAAAAACATCTAAATGAAGTTATGTACAGTTTAAACTCTCTAAAAAATTAAGCACATTATTTTGTAGCAAAGAAAATAAATATTAAATGAGTTGTTTAATTATTAAGCGCGTGCCCATACATTCTGTTTTATCAAACTGTGCTCTCTCGCTCTCTCTCTCTCTTATAATGTGATGGTCCTGTCTTGTCACACTTATTATTTGTAGTTGTGTAAGAATATCACACTACCTCTAATAGATTGTCTGGCAATATTAGACAGACACAGGAAATTATTTACAGTATCTCACATAATAAGCTGTCTAAAAATGCCAGAAATATATAACTGACTTTTGTTCTGATGTGTAATCTTCAGCATTTTAATCTCTTGAGATGTGAGATATATATATTTATAATTCTATATACCTTTAAACTCCTGAAACAGCAGAAATAACACCAGCAGCCCTTTCATATCTTCAGAATCCATTCTAAGCTGTTCATACTCACTTCTGGAGGTTTCCTAGAGAGTCGCCAACATTGTTCTTCAACTCCTCCTTCCCCGGTTTGAGCACCCTCTCCTTCAGACCTGCAAACCCCCCCAGCGGCATCTCTTCTTGAGCTGGATCTTCTGTCCCTCACACAGCTGTCTGTCTGACTCTGCTCTGGCAGAAGAGAAGAGCAGGATATCCACTAGGCACTGATGTGCATCTTCTCCTTTGCAGGACTGAGGTGGTTTCTGGGGCTGGGGCAGGTGTGCTGGCGGGGAGGAGGGATGCTGAGCTGGAGAGCCACAGGAAGAAGAGGAGGGACTTGATGAAGGCTGGTGGATCTGATGGACTCTCACAATCCTTCATGGAACTTCCAAATAGGAGATGGAAATGTGGAGAACAGATTTTAGATCTTCGGTTTAATGTATCAGTATTGCAAAGGTTACGGCTGACGCTTGGCGATAGAGGAACTTTCAGTCCTCTGGTCGGTTCCCACACAGACAGACAGAGAGAGGAGTTGCAGAAACCTGCCTGTTCTCCAAGCCCTCCAAAGCTGACCAGAAAGAGAGACTAGCAGAGTTCATTAAACATTGATTCCACAGTCATGGATCACAGGCTTGAGGTTGTTTGATATGAGAAGGTGTAACAAGACGCTGTATCTTCTAGTCCCAGTCTAACCCATAACCTGAATACCAGTTCAATGAGTTCAGGAGTCAAACGCATCAACGTCAACAACCAAACACTGACATAAGGGTTTAAACTGCCATGGCACTGTAGCCTCTGATCAAAATTCATTCATTTATTTACTTAAATAAGGTTTTTTTGTGTTTTTTCTAAGTAATGAAGTGGATGTTTCCCTGTGATACTCTCTATTATGCAATAATCATCAAAAATGCAGCATGCTTTAAAAATTCAGATATTGAGGTCTAAAACATGTATTGGTCTGCACAGTGTTGTGAAAGATTCTCAGACTCAGTTATATGTTTGCCAGAATCAAATCTTGTCCTGTCTTCTGATCTCTCATTCAGTACAAAACTCATGATATATTATGATTCCTTGGCATTTAATAATTTGTTACCCATAAACTGGTGTTGAATGTAACGTCATTTGGCAACCCTGTAACAATGTAAAAACAACCATGTTTTCATATGAAAATTCTGATTCACAATTAAACTTCAGTAAAGAATGATTAGGTCATTTGATTTTTTTTATGGATAGTGGGATCAGTTACAGTTTTAATATGCATATAATTCAGTTTATTCATAAATAACACATTTGTACTTTTTGTTTAATGTCTTCAGAAAAAAATAAACAGTTATATTCAACAAAAGTAGAATAGAAAAACAGTATTTAAGGATAGATGGTAACGATTCAATAAATTAATAAAGTTCCAAATATATGAATAAAGTAATTTATAATTTAAAAAGTGAAAAACAATGAATGAAAAAAATTATACATCCCAACACTTTACGTACTACGTGTATATATAAGATTATATAAACTACAGTTACACAGCCTTCACTGTTGAGACAATATCTGTTTAAAAGAACGAGAGAGACATCTACTGGTTCAAAAGAGCTATTAATCCCGTCACAGTGTCGTGTCCTCGGTGTTCAACATCTTAACTTAAGCTCTGAAACTTCAAAGTTAAGTTCAACTTTATAAGCAAGTTTTCCATTTAAAATAGTTGACAACACTGGTTTGAGCAGAGCTGTGTCTTCACCCCAGGGAACCCCATGGAGCTGGAGGCAGGGTCTGTAGGGTGGGACACGGGGTATAACTCCAGTGTATCTCCCTGGGTAGCACTGTGGCCTCACTGCAAGACTTCCTAGTTCTTGTCCTGGGATACAACATATTTAAACCATTTTAAGAAAGTGAACGGATAAAAGAGAAGGGTCTCTAAGATTGTAGTTGGACCATTAAGCGATATTAGCAAAGTTGAACTCAGCTGAGTATAAGTGCTCTCCAGACACATTAACAAACACTAGACAAGACTAGAACACTGTATTATTGTACTGTTGTGTTAATATATATTATCACTGTATTGGTCTTATGTTTATTAATTTAGTCAATATAAGAAAGTGATGAAATTGTCCAGCTTATCCAGTTGATCTTTAAAGTTTCCTGTAAAGATAAAATAAGCATTTAGTACAACATACTTGTTTGTATAAGGAATGTAAATAGTTTTTTTAAATAAATTAAAAGCCTAGGACATAAAATCATGTCTTTTAAGTATGAATATATCAAGCATGTGTTTAAAACTCTTGTATCTCACTTCCACAGAAGATCTGGACCCTTGTGGCTTGCTTTTCTTATATTAAGCTATTTTAAATGTGTATTTTATTACTATAGAACCGGCTCACACATAATAACATTATGAGATACTAGTATAATTAAGTTAAGCTACAGTAATAGTTAGGAAAGGATTAATACAACCAAGTTCAAACTTCTCACTGTGTTGATAAAAGATAAACTAGTCTGCACTAGTATATTAACAAACAGCATAGACAAAACGACTTTGATGTATTACTAAAACCATTAAACATTTCACACTATATCCACACTTGCACAATTCAGTTTTAAGTTATTATCTGTTACAACAAATCAAAAAATGTTATGCACACTCAGCTAATATCGTACAGCCAGACCTACTGAAGAGCTCCAGCCTAAATATACATGATAAATGACTGATGTGATGATAAATGATGATGTTTATCAATGATTGTGAAGTTTCCAGCTCTGATGGGAGACGGTCGCATGTGTTGCATGAGTCGCTCCGTCACAGCCGTGACCGCATTTTTCTCGGCTTGCATAACATATCGCGTGACTTACTAGGTTAGTAACGTGAGGGAACTGGTTAGGAAAGGAGGCGGCGTTGATGCTGCCGGGAGGAGGAGATTGTGCGCCGTCGTCTTCCGCGTTTCCCGGATTCAACCACTGTCCTGTTTCCATCGCGTCCTCTCCGCGCACGTTTCTAACTTCAGCCCACCCTCCCACTGACTTAGTTGTAAAGAAAAAAATTACATCAATTGTACAGGTTCCCCCCCCCCCGCCTTTACATCACCTCTTTCTCTCCCCCCTTTGCAAATATCTACCACCGCCTTCCTTCTCCACATGCGGCATCGGAGTCCTGGGCCCCGGCGTACCGGCTCCAGCCATGTCGGCGAGGAATCCAGCGGCTGGCGGCGGTGACGGAGCGGCGGGGGAAAAGACGGGTAATGCATCGTTTAAACAACAAGTGAGCGGACGGATCCGCTTGTGTGTCGTGTGCTGAGGTTTAAACGGAGGGAGATCTCGGTGTTTCCCGCTGATTGGTTTGCGCAGTGAAACTGGGTCAGTAGTTCAGTAGAGCGACTCTCTCCAGCCAGACGCGCACCGGAGCGGCGCTGCACGGCGGCACGTTTGCGCTTTTACGCGGAAACGGCATTCAACCATATCCAGTTTAAAGACTGGATAAGACTAGTTAGTTAGCGAGTTTGTGGTGCTGTGGTTATTTTACGAGGCCTGGGCTGATCACACATTTGTGGCTATGCTAACTCAGTTTATATGCCTTTATTGTAAGTGGCGTGTGTTTGCTTGACTTTTGACAGCTTTATTTTGACAGCTTTATTTTGACAGTAGAGGAAAAAATAGCTTTTTTATACTGTCACTGAATTAGTTATTATTTTTTCCAAACATCTGTATTTTGTTTTAAAGTATTGAACACACAAAGTTCATGGGATCTGTCTTATCTGAGAAAAATGGGACAGATATGTTAAATAAATGAATTATGGTTTTTATGGTTAAATGAATTATGGTTTTTATGTATACCGTGTGTAGGCTTTTGTAGTTATTATAGGGCACATGGAAATAAAAATGTAATGTTATGTCTTTCTGTTTTCTTTCTTTATTGGTTTTGGAGCGCAGTGATTTTTTTATTTCTCTGACACGAGCCCGAAAGAAAAGCAACTTTCTGTCTTAAATAATGAATGTTTCATTTATTCATTTATAGTTTGTCGATCACATCGCAGTATATTCAGACTTTTGCACTCGTCTTTAGAAAGTTCATTTCTGATATTTGATGCATTCAATTGTGGAAGTTGATGGCAGTTTTCTGGCACACGTGTCTTGAAATTGTTTATCGTGACGTCAGTGGGAGTCATTGTGAGGTCATAGTGACGTTTTCAGCTTGTCTGACCGTGTAACGTGACTGTTGTGTAATATGTAGGTCAAACTCGGCACACTTGTAGGCCAGGCTGTGATGTCGTCTTCTTCCTCATAATCAGAAAACATTTACACAACTGCTGTGTACAATCTGCGCAACAAAGCTGGTCATGAGGAGCACCACTGTGTCCTTTATTCTCATTAAATGTGTGTTTGCTGGGTGCCTCTCTGACAGACGCCCCTCCTGTCCCCCAACACTGAAAACGTGACTGGAATTTAGGGTCTCATCTGAAAACTATGTCTGCATGGGAACTGCCAATAGAGTGATTTAGTTTTTGTTAACAATTTATTAAGGCCTGTCTGATACAGTCTGGCTGGCAAAGCCAACAAATAAAGCACAGTTTTATGTTTTTTTAGGGGGGGAACATCGGATGTATTTAATACCTTCTTTATTAATGATTTATGAGAATTTTAGTTAATTAATTTTATTGTTCTAATATATACCAGTGAGGATTTTATGTTATTAAAGTATTAAAAATAATACAACACTTTTTGAAAAATGCATGTAGCATTTATCATTTTAGCAGGCGGCTTGAAAATAAGAGCATTTAACATTTTGCCATAAGAACCAACAAAGCTACATTTAACAGTACAAATACAGTGTGGATTTGAACTATTGAAATGTTTAGGGATTAGTCAGGTGAATAGCAACAGGTGTTTCTTGTAGGTTGTAAAAATTGCAGGTCTCAGTAGATTGTGAGAAGACAGAACAAGCTGACTTTATTATTTTAAATTGTATTATGATTTTTATAATTATAAAGCTCTAAATAATTATATATGTAATGCTTAAAGACCTATTCTTTAATCACATCATTCTATGTGTGCCATTCTGTATTTAGCTGTGTTAGAAATAATTTATAATAGATGGGAATTGTTGCTTTGAATTGTGGTTCTTGTTATTCTTGTGTTGATGATCTGTCTTATATAGAATACATCCTATAACTGCATCTAAATAAAAGTATTGTGGTTATTACCTCAAATCATCGTAGCAGATCTTTCAGAGGCTGTTTAAACGGACGCTGTAATTCTGTGAACTCTGAACGCAAATGTTTTAATAGAATTCTCTAATCTTTATGTGTTTACATTTGTGAGGACAATGAAGAGCGTAAAGTTAGAGAAGATTTGATCACAAGTAGGTCAGCAGATCTGGGGTATAAAGTCCTGCATTTACAGCATTTCAGTGATTGATCAATGCTTTTGTGTATAAACACACGTCAAAGCAGCATGTTGCCGGACAGGTTGCCACACCTGATCCAAAGTAAAATAAATTATCTATTGATAAATAATAGATCAATATTGAAGGCATTTCTTATTCCGCAGAACAAAAGGGTAGGATGTTCAAAACTGACAGCCTCGGTCACCATTTACTTCCATTGCAACTTTTGTCTCTGTCATTCTTTATCATTTCCTTTTGTGTTTCATAGACAAAATTCATGAAGGTTTGTAGCAACATAATGCATAAATAATTTAGAACTATGAATAACATTAAGAATAATATGAGATTTGTGTGTACTGCCCCTTTAAGGACCTGAACAGCATTGATAAGTAATATAGAATTTAGCCAATTTGTCAGTTGTTGTTTGTACTTACATATAAGACAGATGTGCACAGAGAACTATATTTCAGTGATGTATAAAGAATTTGTAAAGCTGAGCACTTATAATTGCAGTATTTTCTGTCAAATAGCTGCGCATTTGTGTGTGTTTTGTATACATTTGTCGTGATTGTAGGAGAGACTCCTGCGGGTTGAATGGTAAAGGAGGTTTGTGAAACTGGCTGTGAAACTGAATGTTAAAGTGTCATTCAAGGTCTCGTCTCAAGAACCTCTTCACAACATCTTAAGTTCTGGACATGATTAGTTCTCATCTTAAAGCTACATGCTCTGTATGTCACATACAGCTCGACTTCCTCTCTTATTGAAGAGACGGTTTCCTGTTTCCTCTGTGTCTAGATTTAAAAAAACATGTGATTTGTTTTTTGATTAGTTAGTTAGATGGTAAACGTTCTAGTAATCATCATAAGTGGTTTTCAGGGGAACTATTGGTAAAGATATTAAAAGAATTACTGGGGCAGTTGTGGTCTGCTGGTTAAGGAGTCGGGCTTGTAATCAGTAGGTTGCTGGTTCAGTTCCAGCACCGGCAGGTAGCAACTGAAGTGCCCTTGAGCAAGACACCAAACCCCCGATTGCTCCCCGGGCGCTGCAGTTTGTAAAGTCTTTTATATCAACATGAGTCAGAAAATGTCTGGTAAGCTTTCAGATTTGCATGAAGCGGTGCCAAAAGCTCAGAATTTATTAGAATTTCCTCCTCAGTCTCTGATATCTGCATGTCTAGTTCAATACACACACACTTTAACCTGGTTATTTTTGCTGGTTTTTGATGTCTAAACTGTGATGTTGATGTGTTTGCATAACTTCTGTATCCAGCTGTGATATCATGAAACCTAATCCAGTTTAATTTGTTTAGCACCTTTTGTGGCGCGACAATGCAAAGTGCTCGAGTTCAACATGATAGATATAAAGAATAACCAATCCAGGGGAAGTAGGACGTAAAAATAAAGAAATTTAAATGTAAACCAACACAGCTTTTTTTGTGTGTGACAAAAGGACAGCAAAGTTTGAAACCCAAATATTCTAAACCTTTAGAAATGATGTGGCATAATTAACTAATTCTTTATTGTAACCATCTTTGGAATATTTATATTTACAGAGAAATTTTACTGCAGTTGTTTGGAACAGTTTAAAAACCAGACTTTTTATTTTTCTTTAAAATGGGGCATTAAATGATGTAGCAAGCTCAGTGTTTACCAGAATACATTTTTAAGAGACAAATTCATCAAGTTAATAATCAGATTAAAATGACCCAATTATCAGAATAATTATAATTGTTTTTTAGAATAATCTGTTAATTGGAAAAATGACAAGGCAAGGCACGTTTGTAGTGCGTTTAAAAATGAGATCATGTCTGCATAACTGACTGGGTAATTCTTTTGTACGTTCTTTTCCAAAAAACATTTATCACTGCTACAGTTTGTTGTATTATTGATATTCCAGGAATTTTTCAAGATGGAAAATGTACATGATTATAGCCAAGATGCTTGAACAGGGTCGGTTTGTTGTTTAAACTAGCTGGTCATTAGTAATTGACATGCTAACGTTAAGTGGTGTGTAATGTTTGTAACTGTGGCTTTTCATCTGAATCATCAGTCATTTTAATGTTGGATTTTAATAGTATATCGGTTTTAAATTTGTGCGTTTTACTGGCTGCCAAATGTTTCTGTATAAGAATAAATACAATAACATGGGTGCATTTAAAAGTCACGTCCCTAATATTAGAGATATGAGGCTGTATTTTTTTTAACAACTTGTGTGTTCAAAATCTACAAAGTAAATCTGGGCACACATACTGGCCCAGTCAAACCAGTAGTTAAGATTTGTACTTATCATGTTTTCATTTTTGTTAAAATGTACCTTTTTTGTTAAAAATAAACATTGCAACAATTTATTCTGTTTTAATTTGCAGTAATAGCATCTATGAATTATAAGCCAGTGGAAACTCTGGCACACAGTGATTTATGATTTGCAGCTCAGACGAAATTTCAGAAACTCTCTCCAGGGCTTTTCTTGTCGTTAATCTCTATTTGTTACCCCTGTCCATTCTTCAGCTGAATTAATTTAGTATTCGTTTAACACTATGAAAGAGGTTGATGGAATGCCAGTCTTTTAAAATACTACGGAGGTGTGGTGCCAAAACCGTGTCAAAGTTAAATATCGGTGAATGAAATCACTGACCTACTTTTACGTACTTAAGTCACGTTTCTTGCAGTGTTTGACGTAAATTAAATTGAGTTTGGGCATGTTTCTCGTGCAGCTCCATGGCAACGGTGCAACGTATGATGATAAATTAGGTCACCTTATGACATGAGCATTTTGTTTCCATGGAAAGTGGCACAAGCATCCACTGTTGATCAAGCTGTTTGTTTGGTTAGTGTTTTTTCATTGGGAGACGATTGTGGGGCCGTTTTGCAAAGTGTGGGTGTGTGTCGCCTTTATCAGCATTTAAAGTGTATAATTTAAACTAAATAGTTTGTATTTCAGCAGAGGAACGTTCAGAAGGTTAAAATTACGTCGATGTTGAGTTTTCAGACGTAGTTCTGTCGTTTCTCATGTTTGTTTGTAACGTTTGCGTCTTTGTAGTAAAATAAATCTCTAAATAATTGCTCTGTCACGCACATTAAACGGTTTGTAAATTGTGATTGAACTTAAACTTGTATTTGTGTGTTTTGACGTCCGTATGAATAATGAATAATGCCTTTCTCCCGTGTGAATGATGTCACGTGTCGTCACGAGTGTCACGCAGAATGGAGGAGGTTCAGGTGATATCGTGAGCCAGTGAAAGATGGAACTCGTTTCTGGGCATGTCCTTCCAGTCGCCCACATAAAACCAAATAATCCCATCGCAGATCTTCACTCTAACACACAGGATTAAAAATCAGGTTGTTGCCGATCTGTTAACGACTATTTAGGTCACTGTGTTAAATATAGGAGCCAGGGGCGCAGGCTGTGTTCGGCCTGTTCCATTGTCGCTTGAACAGAACACACACACACACGGCACGTGTACATGTTGGCCAGTACAAGGACCTGGAGATGCAGGGCCAGCTGAGGTGGAGCAGGTCTGCTGATCTCTGCTGCAGGAAAAAGGCTGATTGTGATGCTCTGCTCACAGAGGTTATGAATGGATTATGGGATATAGGGCCTAATGGTAATAACAGATGGCAAACGTGGTGTAATTGTAGCTCCTGCTGGCGGGAGAACCTTTAGAAACCAAGAATGAAATGTGTTGATCTAAGTTCAGTCTTGCTTTCAGTGGTGTCAGTAAGTGAACCTGTTTTTTTTTTAATTCAGGCGTCACTAAAGCTGGTTTAATTTAGTTAGTGTTTACTAATTGTAATGTGTTTACACGCGTGATCTGTCACCGATTTTGCTGAATAACCCGGCAGTGTGTGAGGTCAGGTGAATAAAAGCTGCTTTTATTGAGGTAAGGTCATAAACGGTTCAAGCAAATCCCAGACACACCTTGAATTATTGTCCATTATTCCTGATTCATTCCCTGTGTAAACACCCTTACCGGCATTCTGGTGACTTATTCAGTGCGATTCTGTTTAGGTTTGACTTTAAAATGTAATGTAAACACTTATAAGGGGCCGATTATTTGTGTTACTATTTTGTGTACGTGTAAATGCCGTCAGTGTGTTTGCCAGTTTTGTGTTGTACTCAGCAGCACACTTATTTTTTTACAATAAAGACACTTTTTTTTTTTACAATAAAGCTTGTTTCTGCTATGTTGGGCCTGCATTTCAGATTATATATTATATTATAATTATATTATAATATTAAATGCTTTACTCTGTAGCATTATATTATATATTTATAATAATTATAATTTACTTTGTAGCATTATATTATTATAATATATTATAATAGCCAAAATTTATTGTTTTAATTTGCAGTAATATCAGTAAATTCTATAATTATATTGCTGCTTGATTTAATGTTAAATCAGAATTTTTAACTGTTAAATATATAGTGCTAGTATTCTGCTTTATTTGCACAGGAAGCCTGTATGTTTATTTATGCCTCACTGTCTGTATTGATCAATAGAAAAGATCAGTTTTTGGATGTTGAAGTAGGTTGCCCAGTTTCAACGTAACATCTTTATGTGAACTTTTTCTGTGCAGCTACATGTCCAAGAGCCGGTTGTAAACTGGGTTTCTAGGTTTTTAAATTACACTTACAAACATTTTTCTTGTGACGAGTTTTACAACATAAAAAAATGTCCCGTTTATTATTTAACCACCACACAGACGTATCACTCTGATCACACACAAGAATCCTTCCACTGTTTGTGCACCGATTACAGATGGTCTGATTCTTCAGAAGTCTGTTATGAAATCTATTCCACACTGGCCTGGTTCCAATATGTGGTAGTTGGACGCAGGAGCGTTCTCTGGTTTGAGTTGTGTTTTGGTATGTTCTGTTTGCTAAACTGATTTTCTTGCTCTGTATATGTCAGGAGATGCATTAGAGGAACCTCAGGGTCTCTCGGTCTCTCTGTCTGGTTTGATGACCCCCACCCCCACCTCCTCCGGAGCGGCCTTAGGCATGGAACTGCCCAGAAAGAGGAAGGGCAGTATGGAAAACCAGTGAGTATATGTACATCACGTATGTGAAGGTCATGTAAAATGTACATATGTGATTTAGGGCAGTCACGGTATCAGATTTTCACTACACGGTTATCAAGGCCAAAGAAAATTCACGGTAACGGTATTATCACGGTTGAGAATGTTGAAATAAAAAAACAACAATTCTATCAGTTCATGTTTAATTTTGTTTACTTAGTGTTTTCTCTTTTGTTGGGTAATGAGTCACATTTAAAATAAGAGCTCTTACAGAAAAATATTAGCACCACCTACTGTGTTGGAGTGTCAACGAGATCCAGGTGCTGAATTATTCATGATATTGTTACACCTGAATATGATTATGTCGAGGTTTTATAGCTGTTTTGTATGAGTAACATTCTGTAGTTTTTACTGGCTGGTATTTTGAATACGTTCAGATGGATGGGGAAGGAAAGTGCGTGGTCTGTGAAAAACCGGCCTCTGAAAATCTCGCCAGCATTTTATGACTCACTTTAATCATCTCACCACTTTGTTTCCAGGGAAACAAAATCTGCATTGAATCTGGATGAGGATGTGGAGGACGATCAGGGCAGGTACTGGCCCAACACCAACTCAAACTGCCTCATTGTGATTCATGACTGCATTCAGTATTTTTAACACCTCTGTGAATCTGTTGTAGATCGGAAGGAGACGACCAGCATTTAAAAATCAAGTGTGTCAGGTACATACTGTGCACATTTTAAAAATGATAAAAAAACACCCCCTTTATTTAATGTTTCATTTTTATTTGCTGCTTAAATTAGTTTTTACAGTCATCAAAACCTAAACTGTTTGATATGTCGCATAGAGATTTTTATACATTTTTATCTAATGTTATTAATTTATTAACTAATCATGTGTACAAATGTATTTGCTTTTACTGAAATTGATTCATCAATAGTTTTGTTATGAACTTATTATTAAACTCAGTGGAAGGTTTGCGTGATGGCGTATAAATCACATAAATACGCAACTTGCACGCAATTGTTAGTAAACAAGGTTTGTTGTGAACTTGTAGGGAACCTCACAGTCAGATTGAGAAACGACGGAGAGATAAGATGAATAATCTGATCGATGAGTTGGCAGCGATGATTCCCACATGTAACCCCATGTCCCGCAAACTCGACAAACTCACTGTGTTACGAATGGCTGTCCAGCACCTCAAATCCCTTAAAGGTACAGAAACAGTGTTTAAACCAATCACGTCATGAATCCTGGACAAACAGTGATGGATGTTCTTGAGCTGGATGTGATGCAATGGAAAACTTCTTTTCAGGGGCAACCAGTTCCTTTGCAGAAGCCAATTACAAACCAGCGTTCCTTCCAGATGATGAGCTAAAACATCTTGTTTTAAGGGTAAATACTACTGTTTAAAGTAGTTCACCCGGAAACTTTTCCATCATTTACTCCCCCTCATGTCATTCCAAACCTGTAGAACTGTTTTCTCCTGTGAAGCACAGAAGA
>JAZGTK010016758.1:0-12579 GCA_036877625.1 Ambastaia sidthimunki
AAGGAGATGAATGGATAACTGTGGTTACCAGAATTTGTTTCCCATCATGCTAAACCCCATTTACAATGTATTTCTAAATCTATGGTTAAAATTTAAGATCATTTTAGAGAGAATGACAGTGAGAGCAAAAGCGATTACTTTTTATCTAAACAGTGTTGTATTATTCAAAGAAAATTCTCATTCTCTGACTTTTGAAAGGAAGAAATTAGGATTGAAATTCAATTGGTTTTCTGCCTGCATTTACGTCTTGTGCACATTCAAGTGTTCTGACCTTTTAAATATCCTTTCCTGATCATAAGCCTGTACGGACACATTTGACGCCTGTTTTGTGATCACTGATTAGTGCACTTGGTTGCAGGTGCAGACAACAGCTAGGTTCATCACAAACACTGCTGATGAAAAAATGTATGGCATGCACAGTGCACGAGAGGTAGTGGCAAACAGAAAACAGAAGCAACAGAGTCATGTCTCAAATCAGTTCTTTATGCCAAATCACAAATCAAAAAATATTTGTGATATAGTTTTTATTTGTGCATTTTTGCAATTATTGACTTTTAATGACTGTGCCATTGTTTGTTTGTCAGTTGTGTTTCTGATTTGACCTGCCAAGTGCGTGCCTCTGCCAATCCTTATCCTGTGCATCCCTCCATTGTTTCATTCGTTGAGATATCATCTGATGCATCATCTTGTCATTTTTATCCACTCTGCATACTGTCAAGGATGACAACCTCAATTTCTCTACCATCCCCAGGTCTGAGACAAGGTTACCATGTCCCCATGGCAACAGCAGCAGGCCCACATGATTTGACACAATGTGAGTGGGAATATGGCCAATGACTGGAAATTTGGGTTTGATGTCGGCATCGTTGGTAACACGTTCAGTGTCAGTGAAAGCACACAGGTCACATGAGGACTGACTCTTATTAGAGTGTAAGAGATTACAATGTAGAAATGTTACTGCTGTCAAATGCTTTACATGTCACCCTGGCCAAGTTCATAATAGCATACTATTATACAATTGCTACTCTTCCTGCTGTTTAGTGTGCATACTGCATACAGTATGTAAATGCCATTGCAGTTGTAATTATTGACAAAATTTGATTAACCAATTACCTTGATACTGGAAACATTGGAAAAGTAATGTTTTATGGTAAAACAAGCAATGGCCAGTTGCTGTGAAATATCCCTCACTCCATTTTTTTTCTCTGAATTAGCTTTTCCCACTCACTGTGTGCCATTACCTTGGCTTTGTGTACTGGTGCGATGTACCCAATGTTTATGTTGTTGTTATTGTTACAGTTATTGTTTGTATTTATTGACAAACAATGGTTGACAAGCATGGGGACTGACAGGGGTAAATGCATGCTAAAGACTGAGAGGTGGGTAGGTCCAGAATGAGGGGGTGGTCATGTTTTGCACTGGCATTTCGTTAACCTCCTGGGTCTGTGGGGAGAATCAGGCTGCTGTGGGAGCTTAGAGCATAGATCATTTGTTTGTGGGACCCCCGGGGGCAGTCAGACCCCATGCCTGAAAATGGGCTTCCAAAGCAACAGTGGGTTGACGAGAGGGGAGGGACTGGATGAAAAGAGGGAGGAGGAGAGGGGGAGACATAAAACAAAAACACCCGAGTGCATGGGGTCCCCCTTGGGCAGGGGCCTTCAACTATACTCCTATAAAGACGTAGAGGAGTGCGTAGTGTAGTAAAGTTGTTGGTTATTGATTACAACTGATTGTTTCTACAACAATCATTTGTTCATAAAAAAAACAATAACCAACAAATTTACTTCACTACACTACATAGTTGTGTAGTGAAGTAAAGCAACATAACTTAGGTATGCATGTGACATCAAGATTAATTTGGTAAGACTGTAATAACTTGTGCAACAACGGCCCAACAATGGCCGTGAAATTAAAGAGTTATTGTTTTTAATGAATGGGGAGCTATTAGTCAAGTCCACTAAAATTGCACAACTTATAAGAAGCACCAAATCCATCTTAAGGTGGAAGCTGCATGTTTAAACATGTGATGCATGAAATCTATTTTTTTAAATCTAAAAAAACACTACAAAATTATCTAATAAACTCATATAATAAAATCATCTGATACAAAATTATATATTTTGAAGCAGTCACAAATGTGTCTACTAAATGTTCTTCTACTGCAGTGGAGACCATGCATAAGAAGTTTTTTAAAGAAGATCACACTGGACATTTCCAAAAATTTAAAGATATTCCACATATCAATGCTGGGTTCAGACTGAAATATGGCAATCATTGCACATTTCATCTGTCTTGACTGAAGTGTTTTGGTTTAAGTATATTGGTACATTGAGTGCCTCAAGTTGAAACTATAGGTTGACCACTGCTGCTCTTTTTTAGTGAAAGAGGGTAAGCTAGAACAATGATGATGGCCTAACTGGCTACAAGACACTGAATCCACTCTTTACCATATACTACTGAGCTGATAAATACTCTTACAATTAGTGTACTTTTAATCAACCTTTCACCCCCTTCTTTTTCTTTTCAACCCAACAGTGCCTCTCTATTTTCCTACCTCTTTATCCCTTTTAATTAGAAGGCAAATTCTGCTGGGCTGGAGAGCTCTAATCCTCTGCCACCCAACAATGCACAGAGTTTGCTTTGAACAACTGACCTGCGGCCCCTAGACAAAAACCCCCGCCACACAGCTGGCCCCTGCCCATCGCTACCTAGCCCTTTTAGCAACTGATCTGGAAACAGCGGTATGGATGTCCTCAGAATGGTCACATATGAGGATTAGAGAGAAGGTGGCTGAATCCAGGTCATCTGCTAAGGTTGTGATGTGGCATGCAAAAATCACACACTTCTTATAAGTAACTACTAGTAATAGTTCTATTGAAAACGACATTGTTTTACGATTTAGGCTAAAGCCTTTCACAACTGTTGACTTCATTATTATATTTATTTTTATTTGTTTGCCTTTATAACTGGAATGTACTGTGTGTACACAAACCAGAGTGTTATGATTGTACTAATGTTAAAGTTAGAAGCATGAAAGCAAGAGAGCGAGAGTGCTGTAATCTAATTTACATACATATTAATGTTCTTCATTGTACATAGATTGATTTTCAGTCAAGATGCAGTAGGGGGATATTCATAGAACTCATCAGTGCATACATGTACACACATACACATGTGTCTGTATGTGCAGTTGCACATTTACAGTACATTGTTTGTAAATGACATTAGCTGATATGAAAGTCTGTCAGTGCAGATAGTTGACAAAGATATGGTTATGCAAAATGATATATTTACACATTCAATTTTTTAAAACATGTAGCACTCATTTACATGGCATATGCCATCAAATGTCTTTCACAGAGTAAACCTACAGCCAGATAGATTTTTGAAGATTGAACATTTTTGGCTGAAGTGATCACTCTTAAGAACATGAAATAGAAAATTATGTTCACAATGTTCACTCAGTCTGCTTTTAAATGTCCTAAAACGGGGGTGGAGAGATCATCAGATAGTGTCCTAATATGCAATAATGAAAATAAATGTTTAAAATGTTATTACATTGACCTGGTGTTCTGCTGATACCTACTAGGGATAAGCATAAGCATAAGCACAACTTCTGTTTATAAATTGAGTTTATAGTTCATGCTCAGTTTTATGTTATAATATGGTTGTTGTCCAATTTTAAGGTCAGTAAACATTTTTGTTGTATTTGAGGGTTGTAGAAATCCACAGATATGTGGCCTAGTGATGGGAAGTTTAAATCATTTTACTGACTCGGTCCTTTGAGTCTTGTTCAGCAAAAAAACAAATCTTTTTTCGAGTCATTTCGTTCATTTTAGCAAAATATAATCAAAAAGTTACGTGTTACTTCCCTAATACATATACTACTTACACACACTACAACTACAAACAAGACAAAACTAATGCTATAAGAAACAGAAAACATTAATTCTTTCTTTACCTGGATCTTTAGTCTACAATTAGCTCATCTCTTATCTGAAAAGTCTTCGGGTTTGAGTCGTTCGTTCATCACGTGACCGCCCCATACGCTTAACCAATGCAGACTGCACCGGAAAGAGAAATGATTAGTTCATCTTTTGAGTCTTTCGAGTCTTCATTCGTTCATCACGTGACAGCCCAATACGCTTAACCAAATGCAGACTGCACCGGAAAGAGAAATGATTAGTTCATGTTTCGAGTCGTTCGTTCGTTCATCACAGGACAGCCCCATACGCTTAACCAATGCAGACTGCACCGGAAAGAGAAATGATTAGTTCATCTCTCGAGTCTTTCGAACGACTCAAACCCGAAGACTAGAAACAGGTGAACTAATTCCGGTACAGCGTCTATAGGATGTTGTGCATGCGGGACTGAACGAATCACTCTCCGTGACGACTCGTTCTTCCGAGTCAAATTATAGATTCGTTCAAAATGAACGAATCGTTCGAGAACGACCCATCACTAATGTGGCCTAATGATTAGTGTACATGCTATGACATGTTACATTTCGGCAGTGCATGTTCAAATTTATTGTGTGTATTAATAAAATGTCATGTTATTAAATGTTTTTGTGATATCATATTTTGTGTAGACTCATCATTGCATTCCACATCATTGCATTCCATATGATTTTTTGGTCACATATGCATATTATAACAATAACACTTTGTCAAATGAAACTTTATTTTCTGTTCACAGTGAACTTCAAAAAAACAAATGACTTGCATTCCAGAGATATACAAATACATTTCAGATTTATGGTTAGAAAATGCAATGTCAGGCTGTGTGAAGGCCAGATAATGCATTTCCAAAGAAAAAAGAAAAAAGTTTATTCCTCAGCTAATATTATCAAAGCAAACACTACACTTTCTATGCATGCTTCTTTATATCACCTAGGTGTTTTTTTTACAGTGTAGCCAAACTAGACTAGATGCATTCCAGGAAAAGCAATGAATAATGCAGAACGCTCTAACTGCTAATATTTGTGTATATTAAGTCTTGCCATAACATAATTATTACTTTGATCTAATGTTAATGTACTCTGATTATAAGTCTCTGCCTCAGGGGAATGTTTAGTGTGTATACGTGATATTTTCCTGTGTATCACACAGATGGAGGACCACAGGGGAGGTCAGTCAGGGGGCCTCTACAGAATTGTGTGAATGACTGCGCACCATGATGACTCCTCTTGTACAGTTTTGTAGCCTAAATATTTCACAAACTTAATTGGCATTCTCGAGGGAGGACTGCCAGCTGCCTGCTAATGGCATAGATGTTTAATTACCAGACAGGCATGGGCAGGCAGACAGTCGAGCTGTTAGGAGAAATGGTAAGGGTGTTAACAGTGAGGCTATATAAAGCATTTACATTTTAGGGACCACAATCCTCCTTAGAAGGCTGGGATGCATCACAGTGTGTGTGTGTGTGTGTGTGTGTGTGTGATGATGCTTAGAGTGAAAGTTTGATACATTTTGACATTCATACATGTGTCTAAAACTGTAATCATGTTTTCATTTAGGGTTTCAGAGTTATGTTTACATAATTGTATATGTGATACACAGAAGTACCTACAGTGGGCTTCTTCTGCATGTGTTGGCTTTTAAATCTAGAGCCATCTTTGTTGACTGAGATAAATATGTATAGGGTGTCCATACTGGAGACTTTGAGAAACTGGAGAATCTGAGTGGTGTGTTGAAGCAGCCAGCAGTGTTTGGTCGGTAGGACATGTTGACTTTGCACATCTCATTACTGGTCCATGTGTCTGCATAGTCAAGTTGGATAATGGGCCCGCAGTGGTGGCACATCAACAGGAAATGTAAAAGTTACTGACTTTCAAGGTGAGGTGGAGTCAGCTGAGCAATTTGTAAACATCAGCCAATGAACAAGGGGTCCTTATTAATGATGGGATCTCTGTTTATAACAAGGGGTCCTTATTAATGATGGGATCTCTGTTTATAACAAGGGGTCCTTATTAATGATGGGATCTCTACCTAAAGCCTTTGGCTTAATGAAGCTTATCTTCCAGTAATAGAAGATATATTCTGTGATGTTGGTCTTCCTAAGGGTGTCATCATCAGCCTGGGAAACATAGATAGAGAGGTAGATATAGATAGAGTGGCATAAATGATTGCCATAATGGATTTACTGGTTCAGTAAAGATGAAAACAATGAATTTATTTTAAAAGAAGTTGAGGCATCTAAAACCTGAGTGTTGCATTCCTTGGGTATTTTAATTCCAATTAGCTGTAGGCAAAACCTGATACTTGAAGTCATATTTTGTAGATTAAGTCAGTTCCTCTCAAGTTACGAAGTTGAGTAACAGTGCAATTTATAATGTATAACAAATTTATTTTATGAAACGTTATTTCAAAGTGAGCTTTTGCTATTTTCTAGTGCAGTAATTTATATATTTTTATCTGTGGTTTAATTGTCTGAATACTTTGAGTTCAGTGTTTCATCAATAGGTATTCAAATTATAAACTTGAAATTCACAATTCATAGTAACAGCACTATAATTAGATTATTGCATACTAATTACATAGTTATTATACAGTTATTATTATAAGATGAGCTAAATTGTATAAGCACTATGATCTTTGGTGCTTTATTATTATCAGTGTTCCCGCTAGATTCATGATACTCACAAAACAGGGTACTGAGCTACATTTTGTAGAAAGGCTCTTCCATATTCTACCACAACTCAAGGCTCATGGGTATCTGAGCAGTGTCATTGATGATTAGTGCATGCTCCCCATTCCCTTAATCAAAGTGGCTTGTGTGTGGCAGGACTTCTGCTGTGGAGGGAAATCATGTTTTGTTACTGACGACTGAGGCTAATCTTTCTACCAGCCTGTAATATCAAGCCCAAGTCACCATATATGCCACCACTATTATAATATAATATGCCACCACCATTAAGCTACTTATTAATCTTATTAGTGAACAGTCATACTTACTGCACCTTTTATGTGAATAGAAGACTCCTCAACAACTAGCCTGTTCTACATCTTTCTCCCAGACCAGAGAATCATAGCCAGTCTAATTAGCAAACTCCCTCACTTACTGGCCCTACCCATAGTCCTCATCTTTAGCTGGCCTGCCCCCAGAAGTCTTTGCAACCAGGAACTGCATCTAACATCTCTTTGCTGTATCTCTGTTTCATTGTATTCCTAATATGTCTTTGTCAGAGTTTGTCAGTTCATGTGGTAATTTAAATTATCTGGTTATTATTGTCACAATATTTCTATATTATAAACAAAAGTTTATCAACCTATACAAGTAGTCCCTTCTCAATAGGAAAATAAGAAAATGTACATCTCAAAACAGAAAGAAAATTTGTGAAAAAGCTCAAACAAAAATTTAAGTTTCCCATATCTGTTTTTAACCCTTAAGAAAGCTGGCTCAGTTTACTTTCATTTTAGGTGCTCTACTATAATTGCAATTTCTGCCTTAAAATATGAAATTATTTTCAATATTATGCCACAAAGGCTAAATACAGACACTTTTACTGATGTGCACAAAAATCACATATGCCCCAGAACTTAAGACTCTAGCCTAAGGGCTAGTCACAAGCTTTGTAGACCCTTAACCTTGACACACTATCTTAGCTCTTGACTGTGTTATCTGTGTTGAACAAGCCCGTCTAAGTCAAACACAACTTCCCACTGAATACATCTCTCTATACATTTTGCAGAGTAACCAGCACAGAACTACGAGACTCCAGAAAAGGGCAACATCAGGCTGTTGTTTGTTCCAGAAAACAAAAGGCCCCCTTTCCTGCTATCAAACTACTATTAGATACGGGAATTGAGCATGTGCCTCTCTCAGTGCTCCAAAAGCTGTGGTGATAACACTCAGCAAAGGCAGGCCAGTCTGGTAATTGCTCACCAAATATTTATAGACCAGACAATTAGCAACTGCCTTTTATATGCAAACAAACAGCAGAAGCAAGGCAACGCATGAAGGAGGGAACGAACGAGAGGAAGTGATTAAGATGCTGGAAACAGGACACAGACATGCTGTCTGGTGTACAGTGATTTGTGCCAAACAAACACAATAATTAGCCTGTCATTGTAGGATAATGAAATTGCTGATGTCTTTCGCTCTTTGCCAAGTGCCATCCAGCACAAGGGCGTTTTACTTGGAGTCCTCATCCATATGGTGAGGATATGGAGAGTGGGTTTTTTTCCTCAGGAAGATCAAACGCCATGTGTGGCGTGGCTTTCAGGAGAGGTGATGATGTCTGGTTGGATGAGGTGATTTTTTTCTTTTCACCACAGGATCAGGAAATAGTTTTGAGCGGCTGCATGTTGGCGGGTATGTTGACAGACTAACAGGCTTCCACTTTTTGTTCCATTTATAATTAAATATGTGACACTTTCACAGAATAACACTAACTAATTAGCATTATGTCCTTGTAATTGTTTTGTTGGTGTTGGTAGTGCTGGTTTTGCAAAGGCAGAAAAAGCAGGTGGTTTATTATGGGAATTATTAGAATAAAATGTAAAATGCATTTAGCTTTAGTAGTCCAGGTAAGAACGGCATAAAAGGTTTTGTATTTTAAGTCTGTGATGTCAGCGTTCAAAATGCAAACTGTGGTATCCTCACAGACTTACTTATTTCTCCTTGTGTTTACCAAAAAAGTTTAGCACACTGATTGTAGCTAAATATAGTAATAGGTTCCAGAGTGTTTTCAGGTGAGGTGGATTAAATTTAATATTACAGTAGACCCACCACTTTCACATGAAAATAAAAACACTGTCATTTTGTGTGTCGGTTGGTTAGAAACAGATTCTGGATTAAAGTACAAAAGTGTTGCTTTTATCAAACATGGCAAGAGCAATATAATAGCAAAACTAAAAATGTTCAGGAAATTAGCAAATTTGCTAGATTCCAAATACAGTCACAAGTGTGCAAATATTATCTACAGATGTTTCTTACAACATGTTTTTTTTTAGAACTGGGAAATCTCTTTTTATAATGCTATTTCTATAAACAATTACTCTAAATTTCCACAACACACATATATGAAACATTCAAATGCTTTAATCCTCACAGACCCCCCTCACCACTCATTCACACAGCTGTTTAATCTCATCCAAATTTTCTGATATCTTATTTCTAGTCAGCTTTTTGAATAACACTGCATTGTGCTGACATACACAGACACACGCAATGGCAACATAAAGAGGAAGGAAACATGGGGACACATCACCATTTGAGGGAAAGAAAGAAATGTTCCCTTATCGACATATATACGTGTGTGTGTAAGTGCTTTCTTATCAGCCCTTATGTGGTGCATGAAGGTGTGTGAGATGGGAGGGCCACAGGTTCACCAAACCTCCAGTTCTGCTGGGTAGGATTATTTCGAAAGAGCTGATTTGATATTTGGCTCTGATAGGCCCCATAAGTGTGCTTTTGTTCTGCACCATTGTTACAGGGCTTAAGCACAAACCCTCTTCATCTTACTGACTGGCTGGGTTAATAATACTGATAAAGTATTACTTTGATAGAATCATCTGTCTTTGCCAGTTCATTCTTTTGCTTGTCTATCCTATCTCTTTCTCCCTCTCACTCCCTGTGTCTCAGTCATGAATACTGTCGTATTTTACCTTGTAACTCCTCTTGCCTCTTACTCCATGACTAATACCTGTCAGTCAAAAGAGAAGAAGCTAATGAGGGTGTTTATGTTTAAGTAGGTTGTTTAGAAGATGCTTTTCCACAGTCATTTGCATCAAACCCTGGACTGTGAGGTTTCATGCGTGCTTTCACCTGTCTGTGGAACAGATGCTACAGTAGACAAATAAGGATTTATAAAGCACTTGGAAGATAATTGCGTCACCAGGGGCATCTGTGGGTGTATTGTAAATTTACGTTTGAGGTATACATTTAAATGGTGAAGTTACAACATCAGTGTCACAACAGAAAAAGATTGTGCAAACACAGAGGATATGCTTTCTGACTACAGTTAAATTGTTTTTCAAGCCACAAAAATAAACTTTAATGTTAGGATAATATTATATCTTCAGAAAGGTAACAGGTTTGTTTGTTGTTGTTTACAAAGGTAATATGTTGTTGTTTATTTGACATTACAGCATTGTACACTTGGTTCTGAAAAAAATCTTCTTAGAAAAATAATTTTTCACTAATATTTTTGCATATATACTTTAAGAGTGATATAAAATAACCCTAACTTGTCCTTGAATAATTCTGATGTCGTACAAAGGCCTGCAATAGATATTTAAAAAAAAAAATCATTTTTACATATATGGATATGAGAGACACTAATGGCACCTGTTATGTAGAATGAGCCATGTGCTTATAGAAAGCACATGGTTTTGTTTGAAAAGGTTTTTAGACCTTCTTCTTTGAAAAACATTGGAAAATTGGAAAATCTGGGCTGTTGTCAGCGTAATGAATCAGTGTATTGCACAATATAGCTGCCTTATTCCTTTCTCAACACATTTTATTTATTGTTGCTTCTATTTGATGTTTGCTATGTTTATTATTCTCTCTTATTTTCAATCTGAAGAGACTAATCTGATGAAATAAAGGTTTATTTAAAATGTACTCTGCATTCATCTATGTAAGTTTGCTGTTAAGAAGTCTTGGAGCTGCATTTTATCATGATAAAACAGTATGCATGCAAGTGTAGCTGTTCGATTGCAGTCGCACAGACACACGTACACACAGTTAAATTAATGTCATGGCTGTGGTTGCCCATTCATTTGATTTCATATCCCTTCCATGTGTCGCTTTTTCTCCCGGCCGCTCTTGTGTCCCCCTCTACTAATCTCTGCAGGTATTTCTCTCCTCTGCACTATTCGAATGCAGCCAATGCTCTCTATTGATGCATGTCAGAGCTCATTCTTTCACCTCCAACATTTAATTTACCATCCTGTTGTGTGGCTAATCCCGTGTCGTGCCATTTCCTCCACTCCTCAGATTGCTCTCTGAAAGCCCCTTCTTTTTGGCCAGATAAAGGGGCAGGTAATCACCATTGTCAGCCACAGATACACTGCCGTGGCCCTCCCTTCACTGGCCCCCCCCACCCAGGCCCAAATGAAAGGGGCTGTGCTGGCCTTCCGCCCCACTAATCACTGGCCTGCCTCATGGTAAGAGTGAAACCAGCGGCTAGTGCACTTTTATCGAGAGGGAGAGTAAGAGAGAGAGGGAGTACTAAAAAAGGAGTGCACAATTAACTTTTGGCTGCACTTGCCATTGGTGGATCATTATTCTACATTTCTGTCTCTTAAATTTCTGTCTTTCTGTTGTTATTATTGTACTGCTGTAGACTGCCTAGGCCTCACAAAAAGCATTTCAATGTACATTGTCACTGATACTTGTATATATGACAAATAAACTTGAAACTTGAACTTGATAAAAGGAGCATACACTGGTCGTAAACTTTTTTTACTGGCCATGAAACTGTAGTTTACATTATTTTTGTTACTAAATACGCTTATGTTTTAATTTAGCTGTTTATCTAGATGTTTTTTTTATGTTTGTTGCAAGCAGCCCAAGTCATTGAAAAAATATTCCATGTGTTAAAACATGTTTGGGTCAACAAGAAAAATAAAAAAAGCCCTTAGAACATTTTTAGAAGTTATTGGAAGGTAATTCGATTTTCTTTTAGTTTTTTATGACAGACTAAGTTACACTGTCATTATTACAGTTTTATTTACCCACCCAAGACAATTTTTTGATGCATTTGAATCTTTAAACCAGAGCTAATATCACTACAGTAATGATATCAGTGGTAATTATCATAGTACTTTGATATATAGCATTATTTTGAATACCTATTATATTCATGGACGATACATTGCACTCCAAGGTGTTGCTTTCAAGAATATCATAGTATGTGTCTAAAAGCAATTATATCATAATACTTTTCAGTGTATTTTCAAGTGAGGTTTTCATAAATAATAATGGTCTGCATTGTCATATATAAAATATTATATTAGTGAATCTGTGAATTGTTATCATTAACTATTAACACTATTACAGCTATTAATTTGATTAGCCATTTGATGCATTTAGATTTCTCCTAATGTCTCCTAACTCAAAAGTATTGGCTGTATTCATCATTTATAATTATGGAATAACAGACTGTGCTTAATTGTATAGTCCCAGTTAATATACAGTGACTCTGGCAATTTATACATATATCATAGTTACAATGGTAACTAAGTGTCACGAATCCGGCCTCTGTGGCTCCCTCTAGTGGCCGTCAGCGGGAGCCATCTCCCGAATATTAGGGACTACAATTCCCATAAACCCCGTACCTGGGCCGCACCCCTCACAGGTGGCGGCCATTAGTCTCATCAAGCACTGTTTATAGACTCTCAACGAACTCAGGCTCATTGCGAAGTCTTGCCATTCCTTGTGTTTGCATTTCTGAGCGTTTTCTACTGCGGATTGGATTTCTTGTGTATTACCTGGACTGTCTTTGATTTTGGATTTATTGCTGCCTGCCTTTTGACCCCCTGCTCGTTATTTGGATTACTCTCTTGTTTGCTGCCTGCCCTGACCCTTTGCCTGGACTTTGTTATTCTCTGGTTTTCCCTTATATACCCG
>JAZGTK010016759.1:0-12579 GCA_036877625.1 Ambastaia sidthimunki
GCCTTGTGTTGGGCTTTATTTGTTGTCAGAAGGAACATGAACACAAATGGTTCACACAGCCTTGAGAACTCAAGGATACCCAAACAGACAGGCATGTCCACATGCTATCATAGCCCTCAAACTATTAACTGCCAGATCAGAGGTTTTCCAGGGCCACCAATCTGATGTCTAAAACTTTCCGGCTAAAACAGAGGAACATGCCTGTTTTAAGTATTCAGAATTCGTAGCTCTCTGTGGGTGTGTGTGATAAGAAAAACGGTAAGTAAAATTAAAGAATAATAAATGTCTGGAAACTAGGTTGATCCATTGTGATCAGTGAGCGCTGTCTCTTTAAATCCGTTTGTAGTCAGTTAGGTCTTAAACTGTCCAAAATTGGTCATGGGTATTAGTCTTGATACGGATCAATAGAGGTTTAATTGGCAGGAATGTTGGAGTTCTTGTCAACATAGGAGCTTTTAATCACTGGCTTTGTTCTTTCTCGACTGGCCTTTTCAAGCTTTAATTACAGTTTCCTTTGTACTTAACACTAAAAACTGTACAGCAGATTAATGGGGGAAAAATACAAAGGCGCATAACGGATTATACAAAATGAGTGAACCTTTGTGTTTGATGTTAGTTAATTGATCTCAGTATGAAATGTTGTACTCTGTCATGTTCTGACAGGTGTGGAGGCTTTGATAACAAGTCTTTTTTTCTTTGAATATTTACTGGGAATATAAAAGATCTGCTGTGATGCACAAATTACAGCAACTGATATGAAATAAAAACATTCATGTAAAACACTGTTAATTTGCAACTCTAAAAATTATGAACTTGACTAAAAGTAAAAACGTTCACAGAACATTGGCTAACGTTCTTTAAAACTTCTCTTTAAAGTTATCAAAAAACGTTCTTGCAGTAATGTTAGTTGAACTTTTCTACATTCATAAATTAACAATGATGAAGCACATACTCTAAAGAACATCTCTCAGAGAAACGATATTTATTCTGTTTTATACTTTAGCTTATATTTTTGCTATGGTCTCATAATTCAGAGATAACTGAATTAATTTCCTGTTTTGGTGTCAAAGGTCAAGCATCTCTATTCTGCTGGAACACTATATGAATCATTTATACATTGACTTGGCAATATATTAAATACTTTTCTTCTTCATGTAGACACGCTAAAGATTTATAAGAGCATTATTATAACTGAGGCCACACTGTCTCTGCCATATTAATTCTTCAGTATTCTTTCATCTCCTTTATCGCTTTGATTCATTTTTCTCTCTGTTTGATGATCCTGTGGCTTTTCTTCTCTTCCTCAAAACTGAGATGGCTTTAGATGTTCTGAGATCATATCAATACAAAGATAATACAGATAATACAAAGCTGCTAAGCTTCATTTTGCATCACTTTGCTTCACTTGCTGCAAAGATGTCATCAAAGATTTTGTTCTGATAAAGATCGTAATTGGTTCAGTCAGTAAAATGTTTCCATATTTACAATGACAAAGATACAATTTAGAAAGATTAGTGACGAACAATGTAAAGGCAATAATGAGTTGTTAGTCTTTTAAAAATGGAATTGAAAAAAAACTGTTATTAGCATTAAAAACAGTAAGTTTGATGTCAGGCAGGATTAAAGTGTCCATTGGGGAAAGTACTGTCCATATAAAAGGGGGTGGGGTATTCCTGTAGGGGGGGGCTAATGAGCCTGGTCAAGGTAAGGGGTGGAGTCTTGGTGACTCCACATGCTCTCCTCCTCATCTGTGGGGTAAATGGGGCGGGGCTTCCTTTAGTTTAGTGTCACCTAAAGTCCACAACTAGCGAATGACATGGCAGCCCTCACAATCTAGCCCATCATGTATAGCCATGTATATACATTATTGTACACAGTATCATACTACACTGGCTGGATAGATAAGGGCCATGTACTTTGTCATCTATTTTGTGGGTGCTATGTCACCAATAACAGTCATTTATGGCATTTAAATAATTTTTCCTGTTATGTAATCAATGGAAAGCAAATTCTTGTCCACTACTGGAGTTGTGAATATTGGCTCCACATCCTACATATTCCCTTAGGCTCCTAGCTTGTTATTGGAAGCAGTGCAAATGGGAAATTATAGAGAGAAATCTCTAAACGGAAACTGGATCCATTCTGAGAAAATCTGCTGAATGATCTAAATCACACAAAGTCTAAAAACATAAACGTGGCTTTCATTTGTGTCATCCATGTGTGTATTTAAAAAAGTACATCTTATAGCCCAATATATATGAGGTCAATGAACAACAACATTGATAGAATTAATGTATCAGAGAATATTCATTTTTATACAGTTAAAAAGATGACTTCCATTGCATCTTTGTTTCCTACAGGTCATTTTTCTATCCTATGAAATCTTCTGCTGATGATCCAGCTCAAACCAAGTGTGATTTCAAAGCGGTTTGTTTTCAGTCACTGACTGACCTATGAACTATATCATGAACTGCAGCACCAAAGCCCCATCCAATTACCACACAGACTGTGCTGAAGTTCAGGTCCCCAAAGAGGTTTTCATGGTCATCGCTGTGGCCAGTCTGAGTGAGAACTTCTTGGTGGTTGTGGCCGTAATCAAAAACAAGAACCTTCACTCTCCCATGTACTGCTTCATCTGCAATTTGGCTGCATTCAACACCATCTCAGGCTTCTCCAAGGCCTTGGAGAACATCATGCTGTTATTCACGGATGCTGGACGGCTGAACTCCCGTGGCATTTTTGAGCTTAAGATAGATGACATCATGGACTCTCTACTCTGCATGTGCTTCCTAGGTTCCATTTTCAGCATCCTCGCCATAGCGGTGGATCGATACATCACCATATTCCACGCGCTGCGGTATCACACGCTCATGACCATGCGTCGCGTGGTGGTCATCTTGTCCACCATCTGGGTGTTGTGTGGAACCAGTGGGGCTCTCATGATCGGGTTCTTCCAGGATGCTGTGGTAAAGATCTTCTTCGTGGTGCTCTTCTTCACAGCTCTGCTCCTCATCCTCTTGCTCTATGTGCATATGTTCCTGCTAGCACGTCACCATGCCAACAGGATTGCATCCATGCCTGGTGCCGGAGCACGTCACAGGAGAAGTGGCATGAGGGGGGCGTTGACGCTCACCATTTTGATTGGTGTGTTTGTGGCCTGCTGGGCTCCATTCACCCTGCATTTGCTAATAATTATGATCTGCCCAGAGAACCCTTACTGTGAGTGCTACCGTTCTCTCTTCCAACTGCATGTGCTGCTGCTGGTGAGCCATGCAGTAATTGATCCGGCTATATACGCCTTCCGGAGCGCAGAGCTGCAAAACACCTTTAAAAAAATGTTCTTGTGCTCACGTTAAAGGATCTGTAAAGATTGTATTTGAACAGCTAGGGCTTCAAATTCTGCATAAATCACTAGAACTGTTGTTTTTTTTACACGTGGGTTAAAGTAGAGACTTAATTTACACCTTCAAAGATCAAAATAACATTTATTCAAATAAGTTTATTTAACTAATTAAAAAAAAAACTTTAAGAGTTAGGGTTATATTTTACCCTTTAAATACCATTTTAATAGAAGAAAACAATTTAATACATAATACAGTGTGTTGAAAAATCATTTACAAGACGTCATTGTCTACAAATCATTAAATAAATGGTTCACAGTGCAGCTGCATGAAGATTGTACAGAATAAACACTAGCAGTTATTTTTGCAATAAAAACATTAAATTAGAAGACTAGATGAAACATACAGCACATGCGTATGTTTTCCTACACCTGACATTCACATAATGCACAATTTTACACAGATATTTCTTGTTTATTTGGCATGCTTTTGTAATATTTTAGATTCTGAATACTCTAAAGTAATTCTCTTTTACTGTATTTACTGTAACCCACTACTGTACTTTTACAAACATTATTTTATGGTGCACAATGACACAAAAGATACATTTTCTGCATGCATGAAAAATAAGTAGAAATAACCATATGACACTTCAGTTACTCACATGAACACTGCGATATTCTTTAATTCTACTAAGAAATATGCAGCTAATATATTTTGAAGAGGTTCATAAATTGCAAAACCTTCAGACGTGTAAAACAATAACAATCGACTGTACATATCACAATCAATATGGAAATGTTGTTTAAACCAACATTTTGCATTTATTATGTTTACATTGCTACATATTATGTTTCTGATGCCTTCATATGTATTTCTGCACTCTGTGACCACAGATGTTATGTTAATAAAAGACAAATATCAAAAAACATCTGTACATATTACTATATATGTGTATGTGTTTGCTGTGCACAAAACATCACAGCTGCAGACAGCTTCCTATTTTAAATACTCTATATATTTTCACAATATTTAACAACACAGCATGAAACATACACCACAATAACACAGGGCTTGGCATAAGAAGTTTGACTTGTACCTAACAAAAAGGCTCCAACAATCTGGCTTAAGTTTAGCCATCCTCCCCTCTCCCACCTTATCTGCGGCTGAAATGTATGCACACATCCATCTATATACACCCACGTTCATCCATCAGTACATACCATCAGGTTCTTCCAAGAACCTTTTTCAATATTTACTGATAAAGCTGCAGAAACTGCGCAGTCCGTCACACAGAATGATCTCCTTAAAGGTCTTCCTCATCTCCTGGCTCCTGAACGCATAGATTAGTGGGTCGATCACTGAGTTACACATGATGAGTATCAGGTACATGTTGAAGTGTGACATGAAGCAGATGCAGTACATGTTCTTGGGGCAGGAGATCATGAGAATGAGGTGGAGGAAGAACGGTGCCCAGCACACAATGAAGATGCCCAGTAGTATGGTGAGGGTGACGGCACCCTTCATGCTAGCTCTCTGCCTGATATTGGCGTTGTAACCCGGCAACGCCGCCATGCGTTTGACATGCGAGCGCGCCAGCAGAAACATGTGGGTGTACAGAGAAGCCATCAGAAGCAGCATGGCAAAGAACATGGCCACCAGGCACACCACCACTGGTTTTGTATCTGAGTAGATAATGAAGATGATCCCACAACCTGTGGAGAAGATCCAGATGCTGCTGATGATGAGTCCCGCTCGCCGTACGGTCATTATGTTGTGGTAGCGAAGAGCGTAGAAGATGGTCACGTAACGATCCACGGCAATCGCTAGCAGGCCCCACATAGATGCCACCACAGAGATGCAGATGAGCGAGTCAAATGCGTTATCCATCTGACGAATGAAGTGATCCTCAATAACCAAACTCCTGTTGGCCAGCAGGTGGATCACTATGGTCTCCCATGCATTGGAGACGCTCACCAGCATGTCAGCCACAGCTAGGCTGCAGACGAAGAAGTACATGGGTGAGTGGAGGTTCTTGTTCTTCACAATGGCAAGGATGACCAGGATGTTCTCCAGCAGGCTGATGAGGCCCAGCGTGAGGAAGACCTCAGGTGCGATGTGCAGCTGCTCACATGCAACCGGTCCACTCAGCCTGTGTTTGCTAAACTCTTCGCTGTGATTCGTCTGTCTCCAAGAAGAGTTTGAGGAAAGTGTGGGCCACTCCGAGAAGTTCATGTCCTGATGTGGTGTGGACTGAATGTCGTAGCTCAGGGTCTGGTAAAGTGTGTTGCTAGATACATGATGTTGTATCCATGTAGGTCTGCTGTAAAACACATAGCAAACAGAATTGTCAACCTTTGTTTTACTGAGCATTGTGTTTTACCAATAAAATTAAACATTTTCTAATTAAACAATTCTAATTTTAACATCTCAACAAAGAACAAAACTGAGAACACATTTCCTTCTTCAATCCTGATTTCAGGAAAGAGGTTAAACCTCTTTTAAAGAGGCAACACCGACATTGACAGCAATGCTAGTTTTAAACACTGGAAAAAGGAAACATTGAGACCTTCCTTGATATTACAGGAAATCCTTTAAATAAGCTGGAAACAAGCCAATCACTGCAGCGCAGTGCACCTTCATTACCAGTGAGAGCACAGCTGTAACAATGGAGGTCAGCATAAATGAAGAGCGTGTCTTGTTGTTCAAAATGGGTCACCCATATGCCAACATTCATCTTACCTTTAACCATAGGGGTTATGGCAACCTAATAATTACTGCTCAGAGCCTGTCAACAATTTTCCACAGTTTGTCCAGGTAGCCTTATTATACTGGAACAAAGCACTCACCTTGCAAGACTGGCCCAGCAATTACTGTACTGGAAGTCACTCAACCTGGCAACCTGCAGCTAAATTAGGTTTCCTCTAAGGGAACAGGTATGCAGGTCATTTCCACAAGTGATCATAAGCTACCTAGTAAATAAGTAAACCATGCATCTATTGACACCAGGAATATAGTATTAATAAAATATGTCTGGGACTCTTTTTGTGTCCCAGACTCTTTCCAGAACGTTCACTCAAAAATTCATGGATTGTAAATTGGGTTATTATAGTTTTCTTTCAACAAACATGTGCAACGTATTACAGGACTTCAAGCACAGCTGAACCTTTCTCTTGCTTAGATGTTTAAATGCTAAATGTGTTTGAAGGGTTATGAATTGTGGATTTTTAAACAATTATGATAATGATTTACTAGTAAAATAAAAATCTGTCTGCTATTATAAATGCAGATTTCTAATGAAAAATTGCAAGTCATGTTTGGTCAAGGACTATATTAGACTATAAAAATGACACCTTTCCAAAAGAGGAGTAAAATACATAAACAATGTATTTTAAAATACATATAAAATACATATACAACATAAAAATATTATTTAACAGTGGCACCTATATGTCAGTAGGATGTAAGTAAATCCTAAATGTGATGCAATATTAAGGAAACTCATTTCACATTCATTCACATGACATTCAGTTTTTATCTTCTCTGTAATGGAAAATAGCTTGTTAATTGAATCTCCTCCTAATACTTGTAAGATTAATGTGTTTTCTTTTTTCAATCAATAAAATTACAGTTTTCTGGAGTTTCTGTATCACTGAAGCAGATCTCCAACAGAAAACACAGAGTTATTATAAGTGACATTGATTGAATTGCCCTGGTTGTATTAAAGACACATCATTCAAATCCCTGATAGGTGTCCATTGATTATTGTATTCCCATGTGTCAATTCACCTGAGTAACAGGTCTAAAATAGAAACAGGCATATATGCACAAGCATACATATATGCAAACATTCACAGCTACACACACTAACTTACAAATGCACACACACAAATGCATGCATACAAATAACTGAACATGCATGTGTATGCATGTTCAGACACACACAAACACACACACACACACACACAAACACACACACACACCACACACACACACACCACACACACACACAAACTGACTCCAGATGAGATCCCAAATCTCTGTTTCAGGTTTTCTGAACTAATACTGAAGCTTGGTAGGAAAAACTGGAAGAAGCAGCATCCAGACAGGTTTCTCAGCTAACATTCTCAGAACATTGGCTAATGTTCTCACAGTGTTCCTGTAGCTCAACTGGTAGAGCATTGCGCTAACAGCACAAAGGTTGTGGGCTCGATCCCACAACCTTTGCGTTGTTTAAAAAAAATGTATATCTTGAATTCACTGTCTGCCAAATAAATAAATGTAAATGTTCTCTAAAGGTTCAATTAAAGTTGTTAAAATGTTCTTGCAGTAATTTTAGCAGAACGTTTTTTAATGCTATATATCACATATCAAAAATGTTGTTCTTAAAAGTTACAGAAATAAAAAAATATTGAATAACGTTCTTATAACCAAACAGTGGAGCAGATCAAATGCTTCCAGAGTCACAAATCAGGAATAAAAAATAAATGCAGCAAAGGGATATACAGCTGTGTGCTTGCTTTATTTATTAGTTATTTCTATATTATACAGAGTGCATAAATATATCTGTGAGTATGTGAATATCATTTAAATTCAAATTTATCATAGGATACTTTTTTTAACTGTGGCATGGTGGCAAAATTATGAAAAGCTGCTTTTTCATAGTCATTTAAAATAATCAAACAAAAATATACATGGGTAATAATAACAACAACAATAAAAGTACAATAATAACAATAATAATAAAGTATGATATAACAGCCATGCATTAATGACTTTAAAGCCTAAATAGAATAAAAAGTAGAACTATTATTATTATTAGAAGAAGAAGAAAATGAGCTTTATTAATGATTGGCTTCTAATAAAAATATGAACAAATAAATACCACAATTATCACATGCAAATAAACAAATAACTCACTGCGGTAAGCGCCGTTGGTTTGTTGAGTGCACAGATGGTGACGGCAGTCTGTAATAAGAGCTGCTGTAACAACTGCTACAGAATCTCTCACCGCGCGCTCAAATAGCACAGCGCGCGCTCCACCCCCGCGCAAAACTGCGCGTCCTCTTCGCCAGTTAAGCAACCTACAGGTGGGATCCTAATACTGACCGAGGGGGCATTTCAGGCCGTGCTCTTGTCAATGCATAAGACTGTATAAGATTAACAGACTCCTGTCAATTAAACTGTCTGTAGACGGCGCATTGACCAGAAACAGGGATGTATTTCCTGCAGAACGTTTGCTAACGTACTATAAACGTTCTCTCAAAGTTGTCAGAAAAGTTCTTGTAACGTTGGTAAAACGTTTAAACGTTATATATCATATATCAAAAACGTTATTCGTAAGGAGCTTGCGGAACTTTTTAAAACGTTACAGAATTAAACAAAAAATGTTCGAAAAACGCTATCCTAGCCATGCAAATCATTAATACAACCACTAAAACTGGGCGTTCATAGAACATTCAGTATAGTGGATTGCCCTAATTTGACATTTTTTGTATTTTGGTCTATATTACAAAGTTAAGCCAACATGGTAAATCCACACACAATATTATTATATACTTTGATCACATGGCAGTACAGCGTTGATTAGTTTATCATTTCACTGGCATTCGTTGGTTTGGGGGAGAGCTGAAGCTTGATTGTCGCACATGAGGCAGTGTCCCACATTAGGACAATTCACCCTATATAACATTTTACCGTTTTTAGTGGAAACGTTAGAGTAAAGTTATTACAACTTACAATTGTTAGCTGGGACGCAATCATGCTCTGGTGGAGTGTGTAAAGAAACTGGGTAACCAGTTTATAGTTTGCAGTCCTCAAATGCAACCGGTGAGTCAACGTGGTAATAAAAAAATAACTAAATGAAAACATGCGTCAAGACAGTCAGTGGTTACCCGACAGATTTTTGCCACAAAAGTGAGGCCATTTCATTAAATTTGTCACAATTTATCATATATATTATATATAGCAATCAAGTGTGTTTCTTGTTATTATTCCCAGAGAAGCATGACAATACACACAGACAATATGCATTTTCAAAATAGACATGTTGAATACAGATAAAAAAACCTGTTTTTAAGTGCAGCCCACTGGTTCACATCAGAACTTTTCATTCTACACCTACAGGTGGCAAGAACCTTTCCCTCGCAACACACTTAAAAATGTCATCTAGTTAAAGCGCCTGCCAGACAGGGACAAAAAGAGAAAGAATATGTATTTAATGAAGCGAACAAAGAGACACCAGTAATTAGTTTTGTGGTCAGATTAAATGCGTGACGGTTGGACTCCAAAAGAAATTAATACAACTACAGTTTAGTTAAAGTCATTAACCACCACTGTTACAGATGTCCACCCACATTCACAAACACATCAATTTCCACCCACATCAGCAGTCTGGAGCTTAAATGAATTTTTTTACTTGTCTGTCAAGTGCATTTAAAGTTTTGTGTAACATAGGAGAAAAACATTTGTTTGCTCCGGACTAACAAAGCAATGGCACCAAAATCTAATTTCAATTTCAGTTTATAGGTAACACATGAGTTAAGAATTAAGAAAATGCATAAGCCCAAAGAACCTTTCAAATAATTGTTTTAATAAAACATTTTTCTTTGTTTAATCAAAAGAACATTTGTCCACAAGAACCCTTTGTTCAACAGGAAGGTTCCATCTATGTTCTAGGTTCTTAATGGATCATTTACCCTGATAAAGTGCCATTTAAGAAGCTTTTTTTTATGTGTGGGTTTTGAACACTCCAATAAATGGATTGATTTATTTATATGACAGGTAAAACCAATTATCCAGCTTTTCTACCCAGGAAACCTCTTTATCCACATAGGAATGTTTTAATCTGCTTATAATAACTCATTATATTAACCTTCCAAGTTGCCCTCCACATGTTAGATTTGTCTCATTTCACATTGCTGGTAATATTGGTAATGAGATACTAGTCATAAGACATGGTCATGTAATGACACTTGCTGGTAGGCATTGGCCTTAGGGTCTGTTCCTCAGCTCTTGCTACAAGCCTGAAAGAAAGCAGTAGACCATTAAGGCCAAGGCTATTTTAAAATCCAGCTAAATAGTGACATTTTTAAATTGGCTATTTTTTTTAGTTTCACTATTCATCTAATCCTCTTAAATTTGTTTCCTTATTAATTCAAGGCACCACTGTCTATTAACTAACAGAACTGACATGGTTTTATCAACAGAATTTTTAATCATCTTAGTTGCATAACAATGTAAAATATCAAAGGATAATGGTGGCAATAAAAGCTAATGGGAGGGATGTCTGTTTTGTTGACTTCTGTTAGGCTTTAACAATGTCCAGCAATAATTACTGACTGCTGTTCTGTGCCTCTGGATAATCAAACACATAATTATGAAATAATAAACTTACCTAACCTGGCCAAGAAATCCCTGCTTTTTACTTTAATATCCACTTGCAAAGAAGACTGGAAAAAGGAAAGAGAAAAAAGGAGAATAAGAAACAACACACAAGAGTCAATAGAAGTTCTCTAGTAAGTCCAAGTATTTGGCTGAGCGCTGGATAAGCCCAGAAACGGAGGAACACCATCTTCTTTAATTAATGTGTTATGTCGGCTTTAAAGCACAACAAGCTTCACACGTAGCCCTTACAACTCAAATGTAATTACCTCAAATGTTCCCTGGACTTGAAGAAACAATGTTATATATTCTTTAATTGCTAAAATGTAAAAACAATTACAGTGGTTCAGAACAGCTATGATGGCCCCATAAAATATTCTTTTGTCGTGTATAATTGACAGTAAAAATAATTGACAGACCACTTATTATAAAAATAGTATAAACTGCCCTTCTTTGTTTCTACAGTTATTCATTATTTTAAATCAAACATGTTTTTTTCATTTGCGGTGTTTTATAAAACTAACTTTATAAAGAACTATAAGTTTCCGTTTACGTTTTCCCCATTTCACCTCCATCTAGTGGAGAAAAACGTAACTGTGGTTCATTAGGCTACATTTGCCACGTAAAGTCAACTGTAAAACCGTTTTGTTGTTATTAAAATGTACATCCAAATACCTTATCATAAACAATGTAAGTATTATAAATATAATAATATATACTATTGTGAGTTGTAAAGATAATCTAAGGGGTTTAAGTAAGCAGTATGGGCAACAGAAAATCTTTCGACATAAACTAAGCTACATTGTGCATAGCTTCTTATGACTACACTTCCCATGATGCACCGCGCAGCAGAGGTCCATGTGGATCTGAGTGGAGAACGTGCGTGTACCTGACATGAGTCTGGTCAGGCATGGACAAGCGCTGCGAGGACAAGACCCTTAAGAGGTGAATGTAAGTGCTCCTTCTCTATTTTTCTCATTTATTCTCAGCTGATACAGTTTTTCCGATCTTTAAATTGTTTCCGCCGTTCGTTGGCTGTACGTTGTCCTGTAATGCTGGCGAAGCAATGTTAGTTAACTGAAGTTTAAGGCCATGCTAACTTAGACTCAAGTTGATCTCCTTTTGCAAAGAACAGCTGTCTGTCTACTTCAGCCCATATTGTCAGCTGTAGAAAGCGATCATAGCGTTCAAAGATATTTCCTATAAAGATAATTTAGCTTATCGTTTTGTTCTTTACATTTTGTTTGGAAAGTGAGCAATGTAATGTTTCTCTTTTGAAAGACATTGGGAGTGTGCCAGAACTCTTCATATTATATAAAAAGGCAGAAATACTGTCTCATTAGCTTGCGAGACACCGTCAGTGTTTAGATGAAGCGCAGGCGGGAGTTTCAGCCATCTACAATTTATAAACATAATTTTCATAACAGACAATTTATAAACAGGCAGAGTTTACCTCTGTAATTTAGTATCACTATTAGAAACCCAACAAACAGAAATCAGACTTTCTTAAAATGCGCCAAATTTGTGTCTGGTTAAGACACAACTAACCTCATTAATCTCTAGAATTAAGGTACTGTACCTTTAAACTGATCAGTCTGGATATTGACAAAGTGCCATGACCCTTATCTAACCTGTCCATAAGCATGTGTTTATCATGCTCAGACTGTTGAGTCATTACTCATGTTAACAGAACAATTTACATTGTTAGTTAAAGTGTGTAAAAACAACTCCACCCTCAAATCATTTTGATAGTAGAGTAACTAGTTAAAGTAGTTGTTGTCTGTTGCCATTTATTAACATATGGCACACTACTGGTCAAATGTTTGGATACATCTATTGCTCATTAAAGCTGCAA
>JAZGTK010016760.1:0-12579 GCA_036877625.1 Ambastaia sidthimunki
GATGAGTTTGAGTGTCCTCCAGGATGGCGGTGGGAGGATGACTGGAATTTTGACATCAACAGGGCAGTGGATGAGAAAGGTCAGGAATTAGAATTCCCGGAATCAAAACCAATGCAAAACACACTGTGTGTGTCTAACACACATCACTCTGAAACAGTGTTTTTCAAAAGTTTTCCAAAATATATGGGTATGTATCAGGTGATGCCTAAACCTTTGTTTTTCCACTGTTTTTATTGGATGTTAGGCTGGGAATATGGTGTCACCATACCTCCTGATGATAAGCCCAGGTCCTGGGGTGCTGCAGAAAAAATGTACCATATCCATCGCAGAAAAAGATTGGTCCGACCTCGCAAGAAGATATCAGACACGCCCATTCTAGAGGTGAAGACATCTCACTACAGTTTAGTTGTACAGTTTACTTCATTTACTCACCCTCCATCTGAAGAACACAAAAAAATATGAGTATGTTGATAACCAAACAACATTGGCACTCATTAACTTCCATTATACGGACAAAAAAACACTGAGACTTTTCTTAAAATATCTTAATTGAGAAGAAAAAGTCATATATGTTTGGGATGAGTAAATAAAGGAAATTTTTGGTAATCTGTCCATTTAATATAATTTCTAATTGGAGAGTATTACAAATCAACAGTCATGTACTGTTTGTGCTACATATAATCACTGACTAAATTACAATCTGGCAACATTTACCCAACAGAAAAAAGATATGGGCGAAGGCTGGGAATACTCGTCACTGATTGGCTGGAAGTTCCACAGGAAGGAGCGTTCCTCAGACACATTCCGCCGCCGACGCTGGAGGAGAAAAATGGCCCCTGCTGACATTGTGGGCCCGTCGGCTATCTTTAACCTGGAGGGGGCACTGGTTAGACAATTCATTTCTTCAAAGACTGTCAGACCAGAACATAATAATTAGATTTTTGAAATATGTTTAACCTTGCTCATTCCATCATACAAACCTAGGACAAATTTATGGATTTATTGTTCATTTATGTGTCCTTGACACAGAATTAAAAGGATTACTGCTTGTTTTTGGAACATTCTTGTGGTTGTGGTAGTTTGATGCCTAAACAAGACAATCTTATTTAAAGGAGCTGTTTCTTGCTTTTAGGGAATAGACGATGATGAGAAGGGCAACAAGAAGGACACAGCTAAACTCTTTGGTGCCAACACACCCACTGTGTTTTGCAGATTTGACAGTGAGTCATGTTTTATTTGTGCCTACTGATTGAAATATTCTAAATTCCTCATAGCGATTACTAACACACCCCTCCTCTTCTCTTTCTGGATGTTAGATAACACCAAAACCCCAAAACAACACAAACCTGAAAACATTTTTGCTCAAAAATGAAGAAAAAGTTATTGAGTAGTTTGTTCTTACAGTAGTTGATTAGGAAACTGCTTTAGGAAGAATAACTATTTAAAATTTAAAACAGCTAGGGGTTAGTCCAATGTTAGACCTAAGTTGGGCTTAATACGAAACAACCTGCTAATGTTTTACTCAAACCACCCTTTGTCACAACAGGGTCATTCATCTACCACCTCAGAGTCTATGTCTATCAAGCCAGGAACCTTCTTCCCATGGACAAAGACAGCTTTTCTGGTCTGCAGTTTTTCATCCAACATGAATCATTAGTCTTATATGAAGGCATTTCACTGAACATTAATTCTCAGCAACTACACCTCACTGAGTTTATGCAGATGTGAATTATTATGCAGATGAATGATGGCTGAATGGTTTTCTGCATATTACGCCCACAGATCCCTACGTCCATGTTTCCTTCTTGCACGTCAGCAAGACTACAGAGATCATTAAATGCAACCTCAACCCCACATGGGACCAGAGCCTTATTTTTGATGACATTGAAATCTACGGAGACCCTCAGACCATTGCATATAACCCACCCAGTGTTGTTCTGGAAGTTTATGATAGCGATCAAGTGGTATGATTTTTTAAAAGCATAATAAAGTAAGCTAACAGAGAACGTTCTCAGAACGCTGGGAAGAGTTCTCTCAATGTTGACAAAAAACAGATTTACAGGGATGGTTATTAGAACTTGTAACATCAAAATCATTATTCTTAAGTTCTTAGTGGATCGTTTTAAAAACAGAATTTAAAAAGTGTGAGTAACATTACAACCAAGCAATACAGTTAATACAATATCTAAAAAAGGAGGTTTTGAATGTTCCTAGAACATTCAAAATAACATTTTTAACATTTTTGTTATCAAGGAAACATTCTTACAATCTAAAATTGTACATGAGTAGTACAATTATAGTAGCTACAACTATAGCTGGGGATGAACATGAGTGGCTGCACTGATGGTTTGATCTTGATCTGTGGATGTATCGCAGGGAAAGGATGAAGCTATGGGTAGATGCACGTGTCCTCCTGTGGTGAAGTTAAATCCTGGGACTCCATTAATCCCAAAGCTCCTCTGGTACCCGATCACCATGAAGGGAAGAAATGCTGGAGAGATGCTGGTAGCAGCTGAGCTCTTGTTTAAAGATAAGGTGGATTGTTTTCTTCATTTGCTTTCACAGGTGGTCACATAGTGTCTCATGTAAACACAGTTTATATCACAGGCTTGCTAGAAGTTTCATAATTGCAGGGCGTAGGCAGTACTTTGTACTGCAGGTTTTTTTTAGATGTTTGATGTAACAGGTTTATGTAACAGTCAAGTTATAATCTGTTTTTTTTTTTTGCAATAGTGAACAAACTAGATTTTCTGTTTATTAGAGGTTGTTTATTTGTAGGTTATTGCCTAGATCATTACTGATGACACAGTATCCCTGCTAACAGAACATTTTCAGAATGTGGGCTAACATTCTCTTAAAGTTCTCTCACAGTTGTCAAAACTGTTTTTGCAGTAATGTTAGTAGAACTTTTAACATTTTGTCACGTATGAAAAACCTTGTTCTTAAGTTGATAGTGGAACGTTTTAAAAACATTACAGAATTTAAAAAATGCTTAAAGAAAGTTCTTTTAACCAAGCAACAACATTAACACAATGTCTAAAAATGTTCTTAGAACATTAAAATAAACATTTTTAGCAATTTTTGCTATCTAATGGAAACATTACTGAAACGTTCTTACAGATTAAAATTGTTAGCTGGTTGTGGAAGTTAAAGACATAAGCTAGTTACAGATAAAAGTAGCAGCTTTAACTAGTGACCATCAGAGGCTCCATCTAAACCACAGCACCAGATTTGTTTATGCACTGTACTGTTCTTTTGCTGACCTCAGGCAAATGAAGGTAACCTGCCCCTGGTTCCCCCTCGAAGAAGTGAGAACCTGTACATGGTTCCTCAGGGGATCAGACCTGTGGTGCAGCTCACTGCAGTTGAGGTACTATAATCAACCTTGTGCTCATCACAGTGGGTTAAAACCAAGCAGAAATACTTCAGGTGTCTCATACGGTGTGTTTTGATAGATCTTGGCCTGGGGTTTGAGGAACATGAAGGCGTATCAGCTTGCTGCAGTGTCTTCTCCTAGCCTTGTGGTTGAATGTGGTGGACAAACGGTTCAGACTGGCATAATCAAGAACATCAAAAAAAATCCCAACTTCCCAGGATCTGTTTTGTTCCTCAAAGTGGTAATAGTATTTACTAGCCTTAAGAAATTTCACTGTAAACAACAAATGTTGGTATCAATAAAGGATAGCAGACTAGAAGCCACATGTCTTTAGTGTAACTTTTAGGACAGGCTATAGTTTAGGCAGCTACACAGAGTGAACAAAATGGACCACAGGGCTAATTAATAGTGTTTGTTATGGTTAAAACTGCTTTAAGATTATACTGTGCTAGTTAGTGGGGTTCATGTTTTATGAAAGAAGTCATAAATATGCCTCTCTTTTCAGCTTCTCCCCAAAGAGGAGATATATACTCCACCTATCGTTCTCAAAGTTATTGACCACAGGCCCTTCGGTCGAAAACCAGTTGTTGGACAGTGTACAATAAACTCTCTGGAGGAGTTCAGAAGTGACCCTTACATAACCACCACTGAGGTGGCAATGTCTGCCAGGGGTAAAGTCACCTTTGTCATGTTTTCTTTTGTCCTGTAAGTATTTTGTTTAGAAACTGTAACAAAAATGTGAATTGAATGTTCAAGGAACATTCAAATTGTCCAGTTTTTTAGACATTACATTAACTATATTGCTTTGTTATAGGAATTCAAACGTTTAAATTCTGTAACATTTTTTAATGTTACACTAAGTACCAAGAAGTAACATTTTTGATATATAGATAAGTTTAATATAAGTTTTTAATAACTTTTTAGGGAAAAACTATAAGGGAATGTTAAACAGTGTTCTAAGAACGTTCTTTGTTAACTGGGATATTCAATATAATTTGTCCCATTCTGTTGTTGTCTTTATTTATGTATTAGTGGCCATGATGGCAGCAGCTCCCAGAGATGTAGTCATTGATATGGAGGGCAGAATGCCCAGCGTCTCCAGACAGGTCCAGTAAACGACTGTTTTCTTCAGAATTATTACAATGACATCTTATTTGTTGATAATTACTATCATTTTACAACCTTCTCCAAATCCTTCTTGTCCTTTAAATAACCCACTTAAGTTTTCCCATGCCTGTAGAAAAGACATTTGCTGGAATAAGCCTCCCTTCCCAAAGCTATACTGTTATAGCTTAAAAGATTGTTGCAGCCAAATCTAATTGTGTTTTGTCCCAATCTGTTTTAGGAAGAAGACACAGTGGACTGGTGGAGCAAATTCTATGCCTCCATCAATGAGCCTGAAAAGTGCGGCCCTTATCTGCAAAAGGGATATGACACCTTAACCGTGAGTTTACCGTCTGCTCTTACCATCCTGTTTGCATCCTGCCAATGTTTCAGAGCAGATATGGCCATTGTTATTTAATGAACAGTGTTAAGAGCTTGCATCTGTTTTAGGTTTACGACACTGAGCTTGAGGCGGTTCCGGAATTCAGAGGGCTGACGGACTTCTGCAGTACATTCAAACTGCAGAGAGGGAAAACGGAGGATGAGGAAGACGACCCATCTGTGGTGGGAGAGTTTAAGGCAAGTCTGTGACGTGATCGTTGGCTGTACAGAGTGGAGATCAGAAAGCCACAGCTATTCACAAGAGCCTCCTTTGCTTTTCAATTCAGTGGCGTTTTATAAGGGTGGTGGTTTCTTTATTTTTGTTATGCTGGTTGAAAGTAAATGTTAATAAAAATGTATATAAATGTATATCTTCTTTGGAAGGCACAAGGACTATGAAATGTTCATGCAATCTTTGAAAGCCACGCCTCCTCCAACACATTAACACATATATAGCAAGTACAACATCCTATCATTGCATTTGGACCGAATGCAATGATAGGATGTTGTACTTGCTATATATGTGTTCATGTGTTGGAGGAGGCGTGGCTTTGGAGAGCACTCTGAAGGGAGGGTGGGATCTTATGCTTTCAAGCTTGGTTGCTTTGTTAACCTCTCTGAATTTGTTTACCCTACCTTTAACACAAATGTGGGAAGCTCAAGTAGGGGATATGTTGAAACTTGAGAGTTACTGCTATCGCAAGCCTAATCTTTTACTATTGTGATTCACAGAGGCACTTAATCTTAAAATGTTTAGGAGGAATTGTTCCGCTACTGGTGCACTGTTACACAATAATATAAACTTTTAAAAAGCATTTGCTAAATGGCAAGTTCCCAGGTAGACTAGATTTTAGACAACGGTGGGAAAAACAATGTTGCCTCAAGTGATTGTGCCAAATACAGCAATATAAATGATATTAGACTGCCATCTGGTGGTAGTCTTCTGACCAATCAAGCTTCTTCATAGTTCAAGTGTCCTAGTAGTTTTCTTTAGTAATGTTATTGTGGTATGACTGCATTTACAGGGGTCGTTTCGGGTGTATCCCCTACCGGATGACCCTAATGTATCAGATCCACCACGGCAGTTCAGGGAATTGCCTGAGAGTTGCCCTCAGGAATGCCTGGTCAGAATCTACATCATACGCTGCCTTGACCTTCAGCCCAAAGACAACAATGGCATGGTGAGAGATTATATATAACTCACAAAACATCCTGTAGGGCAACCATCTGATTGGTAACTTGAAATTTTAAATATGCTTTTGCTTTTGTAGTGTGATCCCTACATAAAGATTTCACTGGGAAAGAAAATCATTGATGACAGAGATCACTACAAACCAAACACCCTCAGTCCAGATTTTGGAAGGTCAGACTGTGAAATTAATTTGCGAGGCATTGAGATTTTTTAGAATTCTTATTGTGACACTGAGTAACTTTTGTAATGTTTTGTATAATCACAGAGCATTTGAATTGAGCTGCCACATTCCACAAGACAAAGACTTGAAGATTTCCATCTTTGATTTTGACCTGCTCAGTTCTGATGAGAAGGTTGGGGAAACAGTGATAGACCTTGAGAACCGACTTCTTTCTCGGTTTGGCTCACATTGTGGTATCCCAAAATCTTACTGTGTGTAAGTCTTTATCTTCCTAGTGGTCCTTTATCTGTACAGTTCGATCTTCTGACATATACCTTACTACTAGACCTGCTGCATTGTACTCATAAATGTGTGTGGAACAGATCTGGAGTGAACCAGTGGAGGGACCAGCTCAAACCATCTCAGATCCTACAGAATCTGGCCAGGTTGAGAGGAATTGCTGCTCCTAACATCGCAGATGATGGTAGTTCCGTGTTTTTTGAAGGACGAGAGTACAGGCTTGCTGATTTGGGTACGCTCATTCAAACCATCAGACTGGACATGCACATATTTGAATATAAATTGATGTTCTTTTCTGGATGTTTTCTGGATTGCTCATAGAGGCCAATAAAAGCATACACCCACACCTCGGCCCAGCTAAGGAGCGAATCTGCCTCCATGTGTTGAGAAGACAAGGCCTTGTGCCTGAGCATGTGGAAACCAGGACCCTGTATAGCACCTACCAGCCCACTCTTTCACAGGTCAGCCTCATGACCTCAGCCCTCACATTATAGTGCAGTGATGGTTGTCCAACATGTACTCATGTTCGTTTTGTCTTTGCAGGGCAAAATTCAGATGTGGGTTGAAATATTCCCAAAAAGCCTTGGTATTCCAGGGCCCCTTTGTGACATCACTCCTCGCAAACCCAAAAAGTAAAGCCTGCATGTAATATTGTGTAATATTCCTGAAATCACTGTATGTTTCCTGTTCTAATGTGTCCCCTTTCATTGAAGATTTTTCCTGCGAGCCATTATTTGGAATACGACTGAGGTCATACTGGATGAGAAAAGCATTACAGGAGAAAACATGAGTGACATCTATGTAAAAGGGTAATTGCTTCATACAGTATATATAAACACAACATCCATGTACATACTGTATATTTATTTGACCTAATGTATAATCACTGTATCATAATTTGTAAATCTCTTGGTGTATACATGAGACAGCATTTGCTATTATATGAATTCATAGGTGGATGCCAGGCATGGAGGGTGACAAGCAGAAAACCGATGTCCACTACAGGTCTTTAGATGGAGATGGAAACTTCAACTGGAGATTTGTTTTTGACTTTGATTACTTGCCTGCAGAACAGTTGTGTCTTGTGTCTAGAAAGGTTAGTGCTTTGGAGACACGCTAAACAAATATGAAAAATGCTTTCATTAATAGTGACAAGCAACCTTATGTGCATTTATTTTCAGGAACACTTTTGGAATCTAGACAAAACAGAGTTCAGGATTCCTCCCAAACTCACCATTCAGATCTGGGACAATGACAAATTTTCCCTGGACGATTACTTAGGTGAATGTTATGGTTCAGATAAGTTTATATAGCATCATACTTGCACTCGTACAGCAACATTGTACAGCAAGCTCTCTGGAATAAATATTGGAGAATGTTTTTCTGAACGTGGGATGGGGGGGTCGTGAAATGTCATCATTTCATCATTTCACTTGATCATATTTTTTGATAGCACGATTTTCTCAAACAGGCACAGTGGAGTTGGATCTGCTTCACCTTATCCCCCCCTCTAAGACCCCTGAGAAGTGTAATTTAAGTATGCTAACACAAACAGGCAAGAGCCTTCCCCCAACATCACTTTTCTCCCAGAAATCAGTGAGAGGCTGGTGGCCATGTGCCATGGAGGAAAACGGCAAAAAGAAACTGGCAGTGAGTCTATAATAGAAATATTCATAACATGGTAACCATATGCAACAAACTATAAGTATATACTTATAACTATAGCTATGCTAAAAAGTGTTGTCTTTGATTCAGGGTAAAGTGGAGATGACTCTAGAAGTGGTGGAGGAGAAGGAGGCTGAGGAGAGGCCAGCTGGAAAGGGAAGAGATGAACCCAACATGAACCCCAAACTGGATCCTCCAAAGTATAAGAACGATATGTTCAGTCATTAGCAACATGTCTGATTAGATGACGTGACACGGTAACATGTTATAATGTGTTTCAACAGCCGTCCAGATACGTCCTTCCTTTGGTTTACAAATCCGTGTAAGACCATGAAGTTTATCGTATGGCGCAGATATAAATGGCTCTTCATTGGACTCCTTATTCTGACGCTGGTGATCCTGTTTCTTGGAATCCTCTTGTACTCCTTCCCTGTAAGTCTTTTTAAAGTAAAAACATTTTGAAATGACTGTATGTGTTATTGTGTCCAATTGTGTGCATTGACTTAACTCCATCATTGTATTTTTTCAGAACTACATTTCCATGAAAATTGTGAAGCCCTTCTAATAGTAGAATTTCAAAATATTGGTAAGGCAACCTGCACTAGGACACAGCCAACGCTGAAACTGGTTTTCGTGTGTTTTTTAAACTTGAATGCAAAACCTATTCAAAGTGCTGTTGCTCCTTTATTTCTGTGAACTACACTTGGTTGACGGTTTACAATACTGCAAGAAGTTGCACTATGTTCTATGTTTATTTTTTCGATAATGCAAAAAGCTTATTCAAGTAAAATGCCATGTTTTGCTATTGTAGAATTATGAGATTTATCCATTGCACACAGTAGAATTTACCATTTGCAAACATATCATTTTAAATGAATGTATCAATGAAATTGATGTATTTACTTCTTTCATTAAACAACTATTTCTTGTTGTTTTGTATCCTGTTTTTACACATACAGTGAAATGATATCATTTATTTGTATAATAATTAATGAAATAATATAACAAATACATTAAGTTAGTGGATTAATAATCACTAATAATACCCTAAATCAGTGAATAATTGCTTATGTTGGTAAGAGAATTTATAATTACTCAAATACTAAGTTTCTATTCCTGGTCTTTCAATTGACATGTTGCAACTACTTTCGTTTCTCCGTACCAGGACGATTCTAATATTGAAGAGGAACAATTTTTACAAATCAGTTAAATGAAAACATTTAAAAAATATTTATGTTCTATGCAATTAATATTGTTTCTTAAAATAATCTTTAATAAACACATAGGTTCAATGAATCCACAAATTGCCACACGTTAAGATCAAACGATGGTGGAAGAAACCGCTGCTGTTGAACTTGAAACCCAGAAGCGTTTTTATCTTTTAGTCACGTGGCAAGTATTCACCCAATCAGCGAGCGACTTCGCGGCCCGGAAGTGATGCGCTTCTTTCTATGTAGTTAATTTCAGGGTCTTTTTTTGTAGGGTGAAATAAGCAGAAATCCTTCGCCAATAAAAGGTGTTATTTTCCCGTCCGCTGGAAAAGAGCTCGAATATGTGTGTGAGCTGCACAGCGACCCGAAGACAAAGAAGAACAAGAGTGCAAGTATGATGGTTTAATCCGTAATCTGTCACATTCACAGATATTACGATAATGTAATAAAGGGGCGTTGCCATTTCTATAGCATTAGTAATGCCGGGTATTTATAATGTACTAGAACTGTATGCCGTTGACTAGACTGGTGTTGACATTTCAAAGCTTTAGCAGATGTGTGTTTTAGCTTTTACATATGAGTTATTACGAAATCTGATTATGAAGATCTAAATCGGAAAGGTGCATATAATGACATTTCAAGACATCCAATGCAGGTTGATGTGTAAGCCTAGAAATACTATGCAAACATTGACCTGCCTTTTCTTATGCGATCCTTTTGTTTTCTATGAGCTAGCCTAGCCATTAACATAACATCGGAATACACCTGCTGATTTTAAACATTATTTATACGCTCATTTTTCTTCGTAATCTAATTTGAGATTGTGACATGCACTGATATAGCAAATCTAAACGATTTAGACGAGCGAATGGCCGCCCTGACACATGGTTTACGTTGTTACGAAGAAACTGAAACTAAAAGCAAATCTCATCTGACCTGCTCCTGTTAAATTACACGTTCAGTTTTTACAGTAACTTCCCTAAACTGTCTGTTTGTCATTGTGCTTTCAACCAAACGAGTCTTGCTGCAATCCTGCCCGTTTTCTGTGGAATGACTTCAACTACTTTAACTTTCAGTTTAAGTTGTGCTGTCACTGCTTGTTTGAAGGTAGTTTGGCTGGACGGGTGCTTACAGTGAATATGGATGAATCTAAGAAGGAAATTAACAGGTAAGCTGGTTATATTGTTTTGTTTGATTTTTAATTGGTAACAGACTTATTCTAAAGCATCTGTCTGTTTTTTTCAATAGCCATGGCGATGACACAAAGTCTGAGAATTCAGGAAAAGATGTCAACAAGTCACTTGAGAGCAAACTGAAGGAAGACAGTCTAGAAGCCATGAAAGAAACTGATAAAAGTGAATTACCAAAAAAACGTAAGGAGCAAGATGAGGCCAAGCTGGACCTGATACAGTCCTGTTTGCCCACCTGTGATAAGGACACAAAAGGCATCGTGTTTAGAGATCCGGCTGACAGTAATAATGCAACTGGTCAGAAAGAGCCAAGCAATGGAGAAAAGGTCTCTGAATTGAGCTGTCCAGATGCAGAGCTTGGCAAGCCGGCTTCCACAGCCACAAAGATTACAAAGAAAAATCTCACCTTATCCTTAAACGCAAATGACACGCCTTGTACAGACGTGGAGATGATGAGTCCAGAAAGCCCTTCGTGCAAAGCTGTTCTGCCCATGAATTTTGGTGAAACAGCTTCTGCTTGCCCAGACTTGGTGGAGACCAAAACGCCAGTCCCAGATCCAGGAACTGTTACCGAGGAGAGCATCAAAGACACATCTGAAGTGACAGACATGGAAACGGATGATACAGAGCAAAACTCTAGTGATTTTGTTCCAGAAAATCTTCCTGATGAGGACAAGCCTAATTGTAACCAAACACAGACATCATCTTCAGTTAGGTACTGTATTTTCTAAAATTGACCTGTAGTATTTCCTTAAATGGACCTAGAAATCAAACATTGGAACAATGTTTTAAAAAATAGAATGTGATACAAACATAATTGTACTACAATTCTAAAGCATAATAATGCAAATAAAAAAAACTCTTGGTCATTTTTTTCTTTAGCGACCAAGAGTTGGATAAGCAGGAAGACAAGAAGTGGCTTGGAACTCCAGTAGAGGAGCTCAGACGAATGCCTCAGTGTGGACAGTCCCTGCCGCACCTCAGAGCAATAGACAATCACAGGGTACTCATCAGGGTAAGCCGTGCCCTCCACAACCCTCAGCACTGACACTGTGATGTTCCCGTCCAAAGCCTAAGGGCTTCCTGTCACTTTAACTATAGTCACACTCTGCCTGCACACCATACAACTCAGTGTTTTGATGTTGCATTGAAAAGACTTGGGCTGAAGTGATGGGTGATACTTTAATTGACCCTAAACCCAGATAGCAAATTTGAGTGTTGCTATATGGGGGGAAATTACATTTTGTTTTTTAATAAATTATTTTTTACAACCTATCTGAAAAATACCTTTTGAAGCATGATGTTGAGTACTTACTGGCTTACTGTACATAAATGTTTGTACTAGTGATTTGAAGGAGTACCATAAAGGGAAAGTGACATATTTGTCAGATACGGTAAGCCATACCTGTAATGTGATCTTTGCATTTAACCCATACTGGTGAGTAGTAAACACACACCCAGAGTAGTAGGCAGCATGCCGGCATTGAGAATCAAACCCGTGTCCTTTGGGTTAAAAGTCCAACTATCCAAACATTACAACTTCCCGTAATTATTGTTGGCAAATTATTGTTAAATAAACAACTAATATTATTATCTTTTTTCCCTCTGATTTATAGACCGACCTGCTTAAAAAAGATGAAGTCCCCGTTCCATATCCGAGCAAATTCCGAGATTCCTGGGATGATATGACTGTAAAGATGCCATGTTCAGAAAAGAACCTGTTTCCTGTGGAGAGTGAGGTGACCTCTTCTTTATAGTTTATTTAAACTTGAGAAGTGCATTTGAATGTGATACTTTACCTTCCACTAACTGATCATATTTATTAGTGTAAGTGTAATATATTTTGATTGTTTGACATAATAAGATTGTTTATGTGATTAATATAATGATGTGTGATTTCTCCTTTTTCCAGGATGGAAGTGGAATACAGAGCCGTTGGGAGTTGATTCGTAGTGCTTTGGAAAGGGGATGCAAAAGTTCACTTGATATCAGGGTAGGTT
>JAZGTK010016761.1:0-12578 GCA_036877625.1 Ambastaia sidthimunki
CTGTTGTTTATTGGTAATAGGAAACTGCAGGTACTTTGGCTCAGTGCTGTTTATCACAGTGCTGTGATTAATAGATCTCATTCTATTTTCTCTGGCTTTCACACACAAGCTCCCGGTCCAGTCTCAGACACCTTCCTTCACGAAACTCTGCTGTGACAAATGGCTGTTTATCTAGCGGAAAAGCCAAAGAAGTAATCAATGTCTACGGTGTAGTGCTAAAACATCTCACAGGTCCCTCTACCCTTCAGTTCCTGAGAGACCACACACACGACTCGCCCTGAGACAGAATTAAAGACATGAATAATTTATTCAATATTCTCATCATTCACATGGACCTCGCGTCAGATCTGCGCTCTCCCACAGAAACTCAAACATCCCTGTTTAAATCTTAAAGAGACAAAAATGTCAGACTGATACATTCAGGCTATTTTAGTTTATGAGCAATAAACAGAAAGGTGGTCTGGTGTGGTGCTGATGGAGGTGCTGGTATCTCCAGAGACCTCCTGCTTTTAATGTAAAGGTTGCATTAAAGGGGAGGAAGACGTGTTAGTTACGATGCAGATGATGATGATGATGATGATGGACAGCTTCATTCTGCAGCTGAAAGTGTCACAAAGACGGAACATGAGTAAATGCTTTTCAATCAGAGGTCATTTCAAATATTCACTTATGCCAAATAGATTCTGAATGTTTAATCCAGTATTGTATGAGAGCTTGCTGCCTTTTTTCACTGAATTCACTGAACATTTACATGCATCAACATAATACAGACATGCAGAGTGTTAAACAGCAATATTTACTACTACATTGTTTTACTACAACATTTAAAAATACAAAATACATAAAAAATGGAATTAACCAATATAGACCAGCACCTGATCTAACAGGGAATGTTCTTACCAACCAAACAATAACATTAACACAACGTCTAAAAAAACTGAACGTTTTGAACATCCCTAGAATTTCAAAAATAATGTTTTTAACCCGTTTTATTACTTAATGTAAATGTAACATCAAGCAAATCAACATGTGGAAGAGCATCAGACCTACAGGAGTATGAGCATCATAACAGAGAATAACACTGTTAGGTGCGTCACAGGACGTCTGCTGGCAGCTCTGAGGGTCTGAGGTGAGATCTGGTGTAGATCATGTCACACAGTGTGACTGTTGCTGAGAGTAATGCAGGCAATGGTCTAAAGACCAACAGCAACACTGCTCGGTTTGGACCCATCTTAATGCAGAACACAGGCCGCTTACAGCGCGGGGTTCTGGCCCTGTAGATGGCAGGAGATGATCTGGTGGGTCTCATACCTCTACACAAGACTGTGGAAGCAAGAAACCAACCAGCCCACACACAAGCCACATCAAAGCTCAGCACACAAGCACACCCACACAAACATGCAACTGTCCTGCAGGCTTTTATGCTACTGCTCTCAGCAAATCATCTCTAAACACAGAGAGTAAAACCATGACTCAGGCAAGAGGAATACAGACAGCACAGAGAGTAATAACCGGCTAAAACCAGTGACAGGCAAATAAAAAATGACCCGCTGGCAGATGGGGAATGCAGGGCTGCAAATTCACAGCAGATAAAAAAGACAGCCTTCCAAATGGTGATGCATGATTTAGCTGGAAGTTAATGGGACATTGATGAAGATCTCCAATAAGTTATACACAGAAAAAGGAGCATTTTTGGTGAAAGGGGGGAGAGAGAGAGTGGCTGTCTTTGTCGCTGCAGAATTCTGGGTAATTTAAGGGCCCTGGGAAAGAGAAAATGATGCAGTACCCAACCACAGTGTGTGAGTTTGAGGAGAGAGTGGACAGGCAAACATGATGATGTGATAAACAGCTGCAGAAAGCCTGAGGTGATGATGAACTCACAATAATGTAATAATGTAGAGACCCTCAGAGACAGGCGGTCTGGGGAAAGACGGCAGTCAATGCTGGAACCAACAGTAATTATGCAGTAGATTATAATAAAGGGCTCCTAACAGAATATATACAAACAAATACATATAAATACATTTAGATATATAGACAGACATATAAAGAAATAGTTATATAACTATATATATAATATATGAGATGTATGAGATATAAGAAAAGGACATACATACAGTATATATGTAAGTATCTATAGATACAGATGAACAGAAATTGAGATATTACAGTCATCTGTGCTTCAGTATCAGAGTTACAACACGAGTTCAACCTCAACACCTGCCTGAACACTGCTGTACTCTCGCTGTTGCCATGGTTACGATGTCATGCCTCGGGATGGAACAGCAGCTTTATGTGTGACATCACGTCTGATGCACTCAAACACAAACCCCTTTAAATGTGCTACCATCACTGTAAGCAGTCAGTGTTCAGTTAATAATGACATTTATTAATTCACAACTCTGGCAGTAAGCAGCATCATTAAGTTAACATTAACACTTGAGCAGTTAGTTGGTGGTTATATAGAGTGAAAACCCTAAAGAGCATCACACATTCTTATCAGTGACAAATATCACAACACTTAACCACACAGTTCTCAACTGCAGCTACACACATGATAAACAACTCTTCACTCATAGTTTATTACTGTAACAGAGTTCAATATGAACTGACATCAGTCACTTCAGATGAGGCTCATTCAGTCTGAGAGAACTACAGTAACTGATTTGGTGATTTATATTTTTAGGAGAATATCTCATGCAAGGTTTGCATCAGCCTCTTAAAGCCACACAGGACCTTACAAGCTTCAGTTTAGTTTTATTTCTATGACATGATACAGCTGGCGCTCCTCTGATCCCGTCTTAACCAATCAGCTTCCACAAAAGAAGAGTTTAATTATAACAGCAAGCATGTGAGCACAGACCTCTAATGACTGTCTTCATGGATTTATATATTATAAAGGATTATATACATCTTATGGGACAGTCAGATCACCCTGATTAAACATCCATCCACATGAATCCATCTACATCTTTCATTTAACCAGACAGTGCTGTGTGTGTGTGTGTATTCAAAGATGGAGGTTAAAGAGACACACTCAGATGGAAACTGATGCTGTTCTGCTCATACAGAACTCAATCCCTAGTGCATGTTTACCCCACATAAATAATACACAACCTTACTGTCCTAGATCTCTCTCTCTTTCTCTCATAAACACACACTCTCTCACACACACACATGCACACACACACATACACACACACACACACACACTCACACACTCACACACACACACACACACACCCTTGGCTCTGCCCTTCAGAGGAAACCACACACACACAGATCTTCCAGTATTCCATCACCTAGAGCTCAGTAGAACCTCTGCTTTCAATTCTGTCCATGTCTGACTGTACTTCTCCAAAACATCAGACACCTCACATCTCATCACAAAACTTAACATTAAATTTACCAGAACCCTCCACTCTATCTTTACCTGACTTCTTAACTAGCTTAACCAGTAACCAGTCATGAACCGTAAGACTATCAGTGATGTAAGTCACTGTCTCTCTGCTATACAACTGTGAGAGACTTCTGACTGGTTCTGTAGGCACACACACTTGCCTTCCTCTGTGTGTCATAATTGGGGCACCGGGGGCAGATATAACAGTGTGTTGGGAGGGGCTAATACAAGCGTAAGGTAATTAAACAGGGCTTTACGCTAGATCCTCAAATAAAGCCCCCGTCGAGGGTAAATCTCAAAGACACAGAGCCTGAGGTTCAATCAAGTCCCCTGAAACATGAAAGACACTGGAGAGAAACAAAGATCAAAAGCTTGCACACAAAAACTCTGCTGATAACTGCTTATCAGTGAGGAGAACGTTTTAAATCCCCTTATTTCCTGTAAATGACACTGGAACTAATTAGTGAATTTCTCAGAACATCCAGCTTCCACTGAGCATCAGAGAGAAAAGTTGTGTTCAGAAGAACTCTGTTTAAATGATAGAGGATTAGAGGCTAAATCTCACATACCTGCAAGACAGAAACCGGGTTAGAAGCAGCGAGGAGGATTTCTGAACATACACATGCTGTCTTACTGTAACTCTGCATTATACATCCAGTTACGCATTCTATAAATGAGAACAATCAATAAATACATTTACATTATCCCAAATATGACACCCTAATAAACATGCACCAGCATGAAACTATAATAAACTAGTACTGTTCAAAAGTAAATAAATGAAAAGTCTTACTGTACTCACTGATTGCTCCCTGACTGTCACTCATGTCCATTCTAATCTTCATCTGTCGTTTAAAACGCTGTAGGAACACGCTCTCTCTGCATTCATTACTGCAGTAATTCTGCTGGCCCACACGACCTGTTACTTTCAGAGCCATGAAAGCCTCAGACTGCACAGCTGTGCATCATGTGACCAAACCAACTATTATTTATTATTGCTCCTAATTTCACAATCTATTAAAAATACTCGACACTCAGAAGTTCTGCTGCTATGAGTAAATAAATAAAAACATCCAGCAATGATTTCACTGAACACCACATGATATCATCTTGTAATCATTTTGGTCCTACATTTTGGAACAGCTCTAGCAGGCAGTATACAGTAGATACTGTGAAGTACACTAGACAGGGATGAAGAACAGTGCACTAGATCTGTGTCAGTGTGAGAGAAATGAGATTTGGAACTGGACTGCTGGACATTTTCTCCTCTATTAAGCAGAGATAATCCTGCAAGCCATTGTGAGCCGTGATGAAGAGTTTAACCCCTCCATCACCAGAGCAGAACCTTCAGCAGTTAAATGAGCTCAAAATCTTCTGCTACATCAGTGTGTGTTCATCTGACGGGCTGAAGCTGATGAGACGTTCACAGTCAGACTCTGCTGTGTGAAAGATAACAAATCTCTTATCAATGGAAGACATTGTGTAAATGAGAAAGAACATCTGAAAACAGGAAGAGAGATGAGTGAAGAGATCTTTAATAGATCTGAAGTTAATCATCAATCATGAACTTAAACACTTCATGTGTGAGTCTTTCATTCACACAGAGACATTCAGACAAACAACAGCAGGATATTCTGCAGCCAAACACAAACATTTTGTTGTAATTATGTTAAACGTGTTTCTAGACAATATACTTTAATTTACCATATCAGCATTGCATTGTTCTAACAGCCACAGACTGTCTGGATCCTGTCTGATTATTAATTCATCATTCATCACAATACAGGTATGAGTGTTGTTTTATGAAATCACAGCAGTGTGGAGCGAGTGGAGAATGAGGCAGTGTGACGGGCAGATGGCTTTCAGGGATTAAAGAGAGAGTGTGTCTATAACTCAGTGCTGAACTGAAGTAATGGTGCGGCTCCAGCCCTGTGTGTGAAACAGCAGTTTTAATCCTGCTCAGAGACATGACAGCCGATCGGCCGCTCTCCCGGTTCTCAAAGACCAATTATGAAGCTCAAACGTGACTCAGTTACGTCACATGGGCTACTTACACAACATCTAAACAAACATCAGAATAACCTCAAACGAGAAGATCAAGATACTACTTACGGTTTGGTTATTTTTATGAATATACATCTTTCTATCTAAACCAAGCTCTACAATATTTTACTGAGCAGAAATTGTGAGATTTCAGGAGAAATCACAGAAAGTTGATATTTAAATGAAACAGAAGTATGAATTATTTTCCAAAATCTTTGAGGCTCTGAAAGACCTACATCAGCATTCAATGAAACGTTCCTCTGTGGTTCCTCTTATTTATTCAGCAAGGCAAGACAGAACTGACAGATGAAGCTCTTGTACAAAACATCTCTCTCCTCAGAAGTCCTAACACAGATCTTCTGCCACCAGCCCCAAACGCTCAACATCTCAACAGCTTAATTCAAGCTTCATCTTCCTCTAACTGCAGCAATAAACGTATAAAAGCACCTGAAGGGTTTTTACTGTGGTAAAGAGGTCAAAATAAAGCATGTTACCTTTTGAAGAGGAGTTTCAGAATCAGGCCGGTCCACAGACAGACAGCACATAACAGAGACAGAAGATACATACAGATTAGACATACAGAAACACTGTCAGTACGGAGATGTGTTTGTCACTGTAACATCTACCACATACATCCAACACAGTACAATTGTGTTTATTGTACAAAAATACCAACACAAGTATTTTTTATATCAAACATTAAAATGAAGTAACATAAATTTTAATAAATAAACAAAACAATTGCAAAAAATATTTACATGAATAAGCTGAATGTGAAAACTTGACTTTAGTTTAGTCTGATTGTTTGGTTCCCAAATGCTGTTGGTTTAAACACCACCTGCCTCTGAGAGTAATAACAAAAATAAATTGATATGTCCAGCCCCAAACTTCCTGTTTCAACAGGAAATACATCAACACAGGAAATAAAACTGTGCTCATGATGTACAGCACATAAACTTACTGTAGAGATGTACACACACACTCACTCCCAAGGGGGCAAACACACTTTCTAAACTTATAACAACGTGTCTGGTTATTTACACACTCAACATAACACTCTGAAGAAACTGATGAGGCATGAACATGCACAAGCCGCTCTGCTCTACCTCACAGCTTCCTCACCTCATGAACTTGTCAGGGGTCTGGTGCCTCGGTGGGGGTCGTTTTGTTTCTGCTCTACTGCGCCCTAATGGCCAGAATGACACACCAACAAAACGGCCTCATTCCCAGTGAGAGAAACGTGGGTGAAACAGCCACACGTCTGAGGGACTGAGAGGCATCCTCCAGCTCTCTCCTTAGCACAAACACACACGCTTGCTTCAGACCTCACGAGTCTGCCAGGCCAGCACAGAGGTCTGGAAACAGACGCACAGACGGGTTACATGAGGACAATCTCTTGCAAGCTCTCCTGGGACACTGACTCAAAAGAGGGCTGTCGATGAGGATCAGAACTGGAGTTTTAGGGAATGTCGTGACTAACAAAAGAGAGTTCATGATTCATCTTTTATTCTAACCAGAACTCAAATTACCCTACAAAAAAACAGGCGACTGATTCTGCCAATGTAAATATACTTTAGGAGCACGAGGAACCTCAAATGCAGTTCATTTCTGAAGCAGAATTTAAATGTAGAGGCCTTCCTTGAAGTCAGAAGATCTCCTAAAAAAAATAAAGCCATGAAAAACATGTTCAGTGAGCTGATTTAACAGACCTCTGTCTGTAGTTGTTCTTTTAGGTACAAACAGCAACACACGTGACAGTTGTTGTCACACTAAGAGTCAGAGCTGTACAATTAACATGAACAGAATAACTCTTGTGTCTTGTGATGAGAAATGTTTCTGACAGAATCGAGCACAGTTTGACATCTCTAGAGACACGCGAGATCACAGACATCTTTTATTTAGTTGGGAAGTGGGAGAAAGCAGAAGGTTGATTTTCTCCATCTTTAATCTCACAGGAGACATAAATGAGATATGAAAGAGATCTCATGTATGGTTTTTGCTCCGTGCTGTAGATTGATAAAATAGTATCAAACAGCAGTCAAACGCTTGCTGACAGGTGTGTTTGATGGTTGCATTGATCTTACAAGAAAACAACATCCAATATCATTCATTACAACTGTTCAAAACACTCGTCTGCCAGCACACCACATTCAAAGACACTCAACAAATGCAATTTATGTCAGTGTAAACAGTGTTTTCCATCTGTGTCTAATGCTGTTTATTTCATGAAGTCTACAGATGAAAAGATGACACACATCAAATAATATAAACACAACAGAGAATTTATACCGTCTACTTAAAGTATCTAAACCAACACAAAACACTACAGCAAATGATTACAACACTGACCCCTCTCAAAGTTCTTCTGTGTTCCTCTGTTTGGACACATATACAGTCAAAGTATACAATATTTCACATATATTGAAAAGCTATATACATATATACACACACACAGACACACACAGACACACACAGACACACACAGACACACACAGACACAGACAGACACAGACAGACACAGACAGACACAGACACAGACACACACACACACACGCACACACACACACACACACACACAGTCACACACACGCACACACACACTGCTCCGGAAAGCCATCTTGTCATTTCAGAGTAGCTTTTTAAAATAAAGGATTAGAGTCAGATCTTTCTAGAGATTTCAGAACTGTTTAACATCAGCTTACAGATGTCACATGACTTTCACTGAACAGATCTCTGTATAATATAAGAGGAATGTTAAAATAGAAAGCTTAATAAACAAATGACATGAATGTATGAAACATCTGTAAAACTCCACTAACAGCCACATGGTTAATTTACATGGTAAATATGAAGAACATGCAGAGAAACCTCCACCACACAAACCATTTATCTGCTGTGCAAAGCTCTCGAAACAAACACTGGGTAGCTGGGTATTTGACCTAAACACACAACTACTGTCCGTCTTTAATGCATGTTTAATTGTCCAATAAAGACTTCACCCAAAGACAGCAGTCACCACGGGTAAACCCATTTACTATCAACTCACTCATTAAGAGCAAAAACACACACTGGTCACATCCAAAACATCCAAAACATGACCTGCTGTTTTCATGACGTTAATATTAAAATGAATAGAATTACAATGTTGTCATTAGTCGCTCAGCTGCATGTTTCTCTGAACTACTATCATGTTCTGTATCCTGGCAAATATGTATGAAGTATGAGCAGACTGCTTATGCCTGAACTTTACTAGCACTGATGAGCCAAAATATTACAAACTGTACAGCTCATTTTAATTTAGTCTTACTCTAATAATCACACAGTAAAAACTGTGTCCTAAAAACTGTGTCAGTACTTTTATATTTATTTAGATGGTTGTATTTATTTTTTAATTGCTAATTTCTGTAATTTTGTTAATTTGTTCTGTTTGTAATGTTTTTGTTCTTTAGTTTATTAGCGTCTGTCTGAGTAATTACTCAAAATGCAAGTTCACGTGTCATTGTAGGTACTGATTTCTCCCAGTGTGTATCAATATAACACTGTATCCATTCCAAACCCAGTGACCCGTGTGGGCCAGACATCAGAATCAATGTGTGCTGCAGGGGTCCAGACGGGTACCACTAAACACCAGTCTAAACACTCATGGAAACAGTAACCGAGTCACTCACAGCACACAGGCATGAAAGGTAAAGAGCTATGAAGCTGAGGTCATCAGAAATGCTGTTCTCCACATTAAGACTGCAGTGGAGACAGATACACAGTCTCACAATCCCTATCACTGCTCTTATCTTTATCCCAGCTCACATTTTCACACATACAGTACAAAAGCACTCCTGTGATATACACCAGAACCCTCGACCAGAGCTGACCAGACAGCAACATGCCAACAGGAAGCATTAGATCAAATTAAACATCGTGTTTACGCTCCATCGTTTCCATGGTGACCACTGCTACCGCTAATGGCCGTGTGGGAGGAGCATCAAACATCCAATCACTGCTGTCACCACAAGTGTTAAACTGAGAGATGAAGGTCACTGGACGGGTAGTGAAGACCTCAACAGACACAGATCAGAACACTCACATGAAATGATGACTGTTAATAACTCGATCAGACAGTTTTAATATCACTGCTGCCCTGAGTGCTGGTGTCTCAGTGGGGAAGTGTTTTCTGTGAAAGCTCTCAGCAGACTCTCCAGGTTTCTCATGTGAACGACACTGTTATTATTTAACGTCACATGACACTGAATGTGATGGTTTCTTGCTCTCTGTAGCAGTAATTCACTGCACAAAACACACTGTGGCTGGAACAAACTTCAGCTGCTTTCAAGTGAAATCATATTTTATTTGGCTTCTATTGGACTGACCCTATCAAAACAGAAACATAAGGTGCAACCCACAAGTTGAATCACTCATGTATTAGATACAGCGTTTAAAGCTGAAGAAATCGTCACTGTTTCATCAGTTCATGTATAATTCAAACAGAAAGCAGGAGCGAGACTGTCAGACGCGTCTAGACGCTGTTTAAACAGACGAGGTGCTACTCACTGATTCTCATCAGACACAGAGAATTTTAATTGATCACCCGCTGTCTCATGTTCATGCAGAGCACAGACAGAAGCACAGCCACTGATGACAGACAGACAGACAGAAGCACAGCCACTGATGACAGACAGACAGACAGACAGAAGCACAGCCACTGATGACAGACAGACAGAAGCACAGCCACTGATGACAGACAGACAGAGACAGACAGACAGAGAGAGACAGAGAGAGAGAGAGAGAGAGATTTTTGGAATAAGAATTATTTTTAGTTGACCTCAGTCCTCAGTTGACCTCAGTCATCTGCATCTCTGCTCAAATACAGCCAGTAGAAACGTCACAACATCTGCATCACTTCTGCACACAATGACACTGAAGATGTCACAACTCATTTCTCAAACACTTTCTCAAAACAGCTTAAGTCATCTTTGAAACACTAAATTTTTCACTCAGGGTGAAGATAACAGCTTGACAAGACACATGCATCTTTATTTAACAGCAGTACGGGAAGCTTTAAAACTGCGATAAGCCGCTGCAGTTATTCAGCACACGCAGCTGCGGGTCGCGACCGAGAGAAAAACATTATCAAGGAAAAGCTGCCAATGTGCGCAATCCACACCAGAATTACTTCAACTGCTTTTACTGTCAGACTCATGACACCCCGTTTCCAGAGAGACGGCTGGAAAAACAGCAGGCGTGCGAGAAAGCGCATACTTTCAGTTCAGCGCTTGACTTGTGCCCTACATCTGCACTCAATTACGCAACACATCCACTGCATTCTCAATGTGTGCTGTGTGTGATGGAGCTTAAACACCAAACTATCCACCCTTCAGCTGCTAAATCCTCCTCAAACACACGCTCACGCAGAAATGCAGAATATGGCCCCTGCAACAGGAAAAACCCAAAGCAACAACAGAAGCAGGAAGCCAGCACAGCTTCATGCCTCTGTCTAGCACGCAGTAATAAACAGACGCAGGTCAGGTCGCATTAAAACTTGGTTTGGAGCAGGAGCTGTGGTGTGAGTGAAAGGAAATGTTTTAAGAATGCGACGTAACCCTGACGCAGCACTCTGCTGTGTGTGTGTGTCTGTGTGTGTGTGCTGCAGGGCTGTTAAATCAAGACTCAGAACTGCTGATTCATGCTGTTCCAGGATCAGTCATTCAAACAGCACACACAGGCTTACTGAGAGCTACAGGATCATACAGCAATGAATGCTTCTGTCCCTGAATCAGCTGAATGATTCTGAGGATAATTCTGCACTGATATTTGACTGCAGGTGATGCAGAACACCTACACAGATCAGTAACACCACATCGCATTAATAAACATGCTGAGATGACAGTGAACATAAGGAGAGGACGGGTGAGGCCGAGCTCGTTTCTTACACAGGATGCTGCGAGCTGCTTATGCATGACTGATGAAGTCATCTGACCAGAGAATGCAACAACATGCATTTCCTGCACCACCGTTCAATGATGACCCATCCCTGCGGCGCAATACATCATACATGTCTCAATATATCAAATATAAACGTACATTTTGTAAAAACAAGGGATGATGTCATCAATGTCATGTGCAGCTGGACAGAATAACTGATGTGATGATTTATGATGCTCATCACATGTGTGACTGTAATACATTTCATCCTTAATAAAATTACACAAAACAGTTTAATAATATCAAAATAAACCTCACGTTGAGTCTCAAATGAGACAATTGTCAATCCCTCACTCAACTTTTACTGCACGTTTTCTAGCTGTTGTGTAAAAGTGAATCTATAGCAGAACATCTTTCTGACAGTTATACTTCATCACCAGCATTGAAATGACAGTTATATAAAGAACAATCTTTATCTCTGCAGAGACTCACGCGTGATTAAACGTGTGTAATGATACAGATGATGAATCAAGAGTTATCAGTCTAATGAATCTTTCACCGTCAGACACAAAATAACCCAAAATCTGTTTGTGCAGGCGTTCAAAATTCATTTAGTCTAATTACTGGGTGTTCATTTGAGAAAGTGTGCTTAAAAAACAGAGGTTTCATTAAAAGTAAACAATAAACTACATATTATATTTAAAAACATTACAACATGAAGCAGAATTGTGCAGACAAACAGCCCGCTCTGTTTATTACAGTGTTGGTGTGTGGTGGACTGTACGTACGGTTGGGGGGGGTAATTATCACTGTTATGCTGTTATGTGTGACAGGATGATTTAACACACATCTCTGGAGAATCTTTCAGAGAGACGACAGCTGCTGCAACAGTCCACAACACAATAAGAGAAAAAGACCTTTATAATGTTCTTAACCAAGTACAAACACATAAGGAACAAGCACACAAACACACACACACACAAACGCGCACACACACACACAAACACAAGCACGCACACACACACACAAACGCGCACACACACAAACACAAGCACGCACACAAACACAAGCACGCACACACACACACAAACACAAGCACGCGCACACACACAAACACGCACACACACACAAGCACACACTTCTTTTGACTTTAAAATGTACTTTAGAATAAATTGTTGTCTTTAAATCTGCATAATTAAGAGCAGTACAACTAATCTTG
>JAZGTK010016762.1:0-12577 GCA_036877625.1 Ambastaia sidthimunki
TGGTTTTTAATTGATATGCATGCAATTGGGTCTGGTGCATTTTTCATTGCTGGTTATCTCCAAATTGCCTTTTACAAGCTACTCACATACTTCACATCTCCTGCAATACACCTGCTTCAGACAGACACAAGTGCCAATGATTGTTTGGAAGTTTGGCAGTAAAGCCAAAGGCACAAATAAATGACATTAAACATTCAAGTCATTACAATAGTAGCTACAGTAGTAAATAGCTGCTAGTGTTCAACATGATACTCAAGTGGTTTAGAAACAAAATGAATATGCACAAAGTGACCCGAGGGGGCGAGATCGAACTCGAGTTTGGACCACGTAATTAAACCAATTTAAAAACCAGAGTTAAGCATGTATGGTGTTATTTTACTGTAAAGACTGAATCAAGATGACCTGCCTCTGAAATGCAATGTTGCATGTTAATTAAATGCCACTTAAAATTTAAAGCCACTTTAAAGGATCACCGCGCAAGTACGTATGTGTGCGCGTCCATATCCTCTCATTAAATGCTAAAGAGGTCATGCTCACTTGGAGGTTCCCTTTTCCCCTGCTCTCCGTCATGTGGCCTAATTGTTGTTTTAATTGACCTTGCGCTAAAGGGGAATTCATGGAGATGTCAACAGTAATGGTAGTGACCTCAAACACTGTAAAAGTCAACCAATCACATTCCAGTTCACATGATGTATGGGACGGTGGAGCCAGAGCACACACATTTACATCCCATACTGTATCTCAATAAAGACCTACATTTACTTCTCTCGGGAAACTATAATCAAACCCCAGTCAAGCCAAACTGTGAATAATGGGCTGTCACACACTTTCTCATGTTTTTCAGTAAAAGCAGATGAATTATTCCTCATACTGTATTTTTGGTTATAGTGATAGTTCACCTTCTCTGGAGAAGAGCTTACAATACCAGCATTTCCATCTTCTAAACATGTTGTTTTTTTGGCCTTTGTGGAAGGATTTTTGTTTTTGTTTGTTTACTGCCAGTTGTCTTTTTGTCTAGATAGTTTGTTGACAGATGAGACAGTTTAGCCTTCTGCATTGAAAAACGGCAACGTCAAAATCAGATATTCCAGCAAGTCAGGTTTCACAGCAAATACAAAAAAAAGGTGCTTGTTTTGAAAAACAAAATGTTTGTGGTTTGGTTTTGAAAAACAAAACTAGTTTCTCACCTGCCTGTGTGTGAATGAATCATCTGCTGTTATAGACAAAGAACCTGTACAGTTCAAGAACACACAATGGGACAATGACAAAGAAAGTAACTTAGGAAAGTGCTTACTAAGAGCATTGTCTAGTCCCTCAGCTGAAGTCTAGTAAGAGCCAGCTCCCTGTGCAGCACCTAAAGCTGTTAAACAACCCATAAATGTGACCATATTCTGAGCATTTTAAAATGACTTTAAATTGTTTTGCATTTAAATTCGCAGCCAGTAGGTCTTGGCATTTACAGTTCAGTCATGTGTTTCTTTGCAATGTTCGAGCGATTTTTCCCAGGATATTGCCTTATTCTGTTCAGGGTTCAAAGTTATACATTATACATTAAGATCCGATCAAAGACAATTAATAGGCAACAGGCTGCTTGACTCGGCCATTCCCCTCCTCTTAACCTCACATTGCGTTTCCTGAATAAATAATCACGCCACTCTGTGTCGAGTGGCATTTTCTGAGTTCTGATATTGCCTCTGCAAGGCTCACTGACTGCCATGGTGACTGAATTCTCATACACAGCAATAGTTGCTATTCACCACAAAAGCTGCTTCAGTCGACATGCGACAGAGGCCGCAGATAGCAATCAGCTGATAGGTTAGACAGCATTGCTCAACCTCCTGCCAGTATTCTCACGATCCCATTAGCTCCGGCATCAGTGTGCTGGCAAAGATAGGGGACAAAGAATAGATGGAGGCAGGATGGAAAAAGGAGACAAAGAATAATTCCAATGAAGGTTTTTGAGTCAGGACAGAGATCTATGTTGCAATCCGGGTGAGGTTTATTTTACACCGAACACAGACAAATCTTTGTCTTATCACTTTAATACACTACAGCTTTCCTGTTATCGGCAAACAAGGGAAGTGTACAAAGTAGTGCATGTGTTTTTCCTCACCTTAATCTTGACGATGAAGGTAGAGGCTGCTTTCAGATACTGCTAATCTTACAATGTCACACTTTTGGAACCATGCGAGCAGTCCGCAAAACAAAAACACAGACAATTTTGCCAGGGGCGTTTTCTCAAAGAGCCAAATTAGGCAAGGTCTCCTTACAAAAATCTAGACTAATTAAGTAGGTAATGACTAACCCACTTGAACATTACCACTGTAGGTCATGTCTAAAATGAAATGAACACAACCACCAGACAGACAACAGTACTTGCAAAAATGTTAATACATTAGTGTAGTCATAATTTATGAAGCAAAGGAATTTATGCTTCAACGAACTTGATGGGATACTATATAAATTCTCTATATTTACAGAAAAATAATAATTTGTTAAAAGAGCAAACTAAATGGTGTTTCATATTCCTTCAACCCAGAAACCATGTAAACATCAACAGAGCAGAAAAATGAATTTACATTGGACTACAAAACCTCAAACCCAATGAGGGGATTTTGCTTCTCACTCAGAAGTGCCACTGATTTCTATATTTGTGCACAGAGATATAATACAGCACATAAGCCCTTATTTACTCCAGCTTTCGCTTCTCAGGAAGTCAGAGAAGGTTCACTCTGCTCTTTCACGCCTTCTTATGCATTAGGCAGTTATTTATTTCAGATTGCCACCTGTCGTTACGCATCTTCATTAATGTAAAAGGATAAAAATCCTTAAAAACACTCTCTGCACTTCTCTGTCATGGCAGGTATGTCAAACTGCCTGACATGGTTTTAAGAGCCTGGCCTATTTTCCTCCACTCTGGCTTCTCGGTACATTTCATTTTCTCCACGTTATTTCACAGAACTGAGAGACCCAAATAGAATAGCTTTCATCCCCTGCTCCTCTTTTCAATTATCCTCCCTCCAGCCGGCCGGACGATCTCCACAGCTTATGTAATAACCAGACTGAGGAAGGTAAAGGCAGAGAGTATGACACAGAAAAGAGAGAGAGAAACTGGCATAGAGGGAACAATGGACAAAAAATATTGAGCATGACCTGCGATGAGGGCTTTTTGAGAGAAATACTGTACATGAGTGGCCTCTCTATCTTTAACACACACACACACTCCCAGCCAACGCCACAGATAAGAAGTGATGCTGTCCAGAGTTTTCAGGACCTCTGTAATTGAACTGGCAAGTCGCCCACCAGCGGCTGCAGTCACAGCCCTCCAGTGGCCCCTAAAACAGAGCCCCAAGTACAGCTAACAGGTCAGGCTGGTGAATGACATCCCATTATACGAACACCTACTTGGTAGAGAACACAAGGTGTAAGGTTGAAAATAAAAGATGCCTGTGTCCCAGGTCATTTTAGGTAAGCAGTTTCAGACTGGCCCTGGATGAGTAGAGCACTGCCCATGCAGATATAGGACAACAACATTGTCTCAGAGGACAGGAAAGAGTTAGGCTAGGAAGCGTAGAACAAAAAGAACAGAACTCCAGTGGGCACACCGAGCATGAACTTTGTTAAAAATAAATAACTATGTGCAGGAGACAAATGTGACCTGACTTCAGTGCAGTCATGAGGTGGTCCCGCGTCCCACTGAGGTCCAATTACTGACTATGACCCAGCAATCTGTATTGGGTGCTTCAGTAACAAATTTGTGGACCTCTCCACAACAGCATCCTGGGGGCATTGAAGCCTATGGAGACAGTATTTGAGAAGGTAGGAGCACATATTGTAAGGAAAACTGCAATCAGGCTGCCTGCTAATATTAGGAGCTCCTTTATATCATTTTCAACAAGCAACAAGAGAAAATGACATCAAACCAACAGATATTGGTAACATTTGGATAATCAAATGTTTAGATTAGGGATGTGCAAACCGGCATATTGTCAAAATCGGCTAGTCTGTAGTTTTTACTATGAAAATTGTCTAATAACTAAAGCATAGTATGTCATTAGCACACTAATTAATGCAACCAAAACTATTACAACATATAGAAATCAATTAATTGGTTGTTTGATGACTAGTTGACTACAGTAATCCATGCCAGGTGTAGATCTATATAAACGTCCTTTTTACCAGCTTGTCACCAGCAATGTGTTCAAACTTGCTGAATGGGTCTAGGAAAGGTCTCTGAGGTACAACCAGAGGAAGGAAAGAGAGAGTGCCTTTCTATTTCTATCTGTTTCCCCTGTATTACTGAACTGTATTCTGACAGATACAGCGAAAAAAGACATTTTGGCAAACCTTGACCTGTTAATGAAAAACAACACAAGCAACACAGATAAAATGACAAGCCATCATGTACACGACACACCCAATAAGGTGGAAACAAGAGTGCCAAAGGAAACAGTCTTCCACCTCTAAGCACATCTGTGTTAATTGCTAACAGCACTCTGTATAATTACTCCCTTTCTAATAAATGAAATGTTATTTCCACTATCTTTCTGGGTTTATTATGCGACTTACTGTGGTTTCAAGTTTGTGGCCTGGGAAAGGAACAATTAGCTGACAGAAAATACTTTACCAGTACATTGTACTTAATACCAGTACAATGGCTAAGGAACAATTTCTCTTAATTGTCAGTGCTGACGTATTTATTCCATCTTTTACAATTTATGAAGAATATTTAATAGTTTATTTTTCCAACTCTGAATGAATACTGTGATAGTTCTGCAAAATAAATCAATAAATAATATTTTACTGTATCCCAACAAAAATATAAGTGCTTTATACAAATATCTATTCAAGATTTCATAGTTACTGAACCATCCAACTCTGTAGCTCTCACTGTAGTAGTTATTGCCAATTAAATCAACCAACATAACTCATCCCTGTTTCTGTACAATAAATACAATTCATGTAAAACCGTGCCTTGCTAGCCCATTATCAAAAAAACCCAACATCAGCAAAAGCATTTATGTCCTACTCTTTAAGGTGGCTTTGTTATTTTAATTATTTACAATGTCTCCTGAGAGCAGTGCTGACTCAGAAAGAGGGATCATTGTAATTCTAATGGCTCTTCCTTAAGCAAAATGCCAACACAGGAAACAGTCCACTTGGGACAGATGGAGACAAGTCTTTAGTGCTTAAACGCAGTAGTAACATGTTTAGAGCTCCACTGCAGTGGGTCCCTAGACTATCGTTGCAACACTCCCCTAAAGACACAAGCACCATTGTGACAATAGTCAACAAATGTAGGCAAGTAGTATAGAATCATTTGGTATTCATCTATATGATTATAGGAAATATGTTCTAAACAATGGAATGCTAAGATTCTAAATTCTGATTGGATGAACCACATTTACAGTCGCTGTAAAATTACTGATATATGCACACCTGTGACTGGCAGAGAAATAATTTTTTTAACCAATTATTAGTAGTAGTATAATAAAATTTGAACAATTTATTCACTGTTGGTGTTTATATCATATTGTTATGCTGCCATTTTAATAAAAGTAAAAGGCCACTTGTGCCTAAGAAAACTTTTTAACTCACAGTAAAATCACTGTAATGCACGGCTCCTCATGGCTTATTGCTTTAATAACACTACATCAGGGCTGTCCTCTTGGAGGCTGTTATGGTCCTCTATGGCACAGCCTGCTCCTGGGGCCTTTCTCAGGGGGAGGGGGCCCATCGATAAAAGAAATTTGTCCTGGGCTCCATAACTTTTAGCAATGGCCCTCACAGCATGCATAAAATAAAACAATTGCTAGCATCATAATGTGCATAAAGCACAATATCAAAATAACAAAAAAACAAAGACAGTAACTGCAGGGCTCCAACTACTACAGCACAACCCCCCCAATATGAATAAAAGAAACAGAGTTACCGTGTATCTTTATTGTGCCGTCTTTGTTTTGTCATTGAGTGTGTACAGATTAATTTGAGAGCATGACAGTGATAAAGAGGCACACTGGAGAGAGAGAGGAGGGGCAATTACTTCATACCGTCGCTCCTCTGCCTTTATGAGGCAAAGCTGGCTCAGAGTCAGGGTCTTCCAGGACGGATGCAGTAATAGCATTTCCAAAAGCAAATAAAAGAGGGGACCCATCCATCTATCCACTCTCGTCCTCCCTCCCTCTCTCTCTTTCTCTCTCTCGTGTAATCGCATTAGACGAGGGGCTTTTACCACCACCTGCTCAATGCAATAAAGCAGACGTCAATGGTCTCTGCACTCCATCTCCCTTCAGTCACTTTGCTCAAGTTCACATTGAGCAGACATGAAACGCACACACAATCTCCTTCTCTGGCTTTTTAAAGACACACACACACAGCCCCTTACTTTAAGTACTTTAGTGCTAGGCTACAAATAACCACAACACAACCATACTACATTACATGATGGTCACTCAACAAAACAAGCACAGTTTTCGTCCTTGCATGCATGTGTAACAAATTACATTCTACAAATCATTGATTTATCTTGTAAATAAAGACATGGCAAACAAAACAGCAAAAACGCTTTGCGTCTATTCGCTTTTTTGTCACATGGCCATTATTTTTCCCTTAAAATAATTATTACACTGTCAACCCTGTTACTTTCCTAAAGATGAACTTAAGCTTAAGCTAAGGTTTTTATTGAGTTTAAGTTTTTTTGTTGTCCGCATTCCTTACCCATTGAGGTAGGATGGGTTCCAGGATCCAAGGGCTGTTCAAAAGCTGACTGGGCCAAAAATAGGGGCGAAGGTGCCTCACCAAGGAAAGGTCCTCACACTATGACCCAATCTGTTCAGTGTGGACCAGCTGTTCTCAGAACAGCCTGCAACACAGCTCCGCTCCTGCATGCCCATGGAGCGACCCACTTCGCCAAGAAGAGACCATTGTAGGCCACAACGTGAAACATCACCCTTAGCTCAATGACAAAGCAGAGCTGCCATTGAGAAGAACGCCAGAATCTTGTTCTTCAGCCAAAAGTGCCCCTCTTACAAAAACACCATTGAGAAGTATATACAGGAACAACTTGGTGACCATATGCTAGCGCTGTGCAGACCTTAGCTCCCACAATGCAGTGCGGCAGGAAACTGCAATCCCATAGTGACCACATCTTGGTAACCTGTGGGTTACAGCCAAAGCCTCCTGAAAAGTGTTGATGGAGTTCCTCTTCTGCCAATAAAGCTGTCGTCTAGTCACATGATGTCTGTAGTGGGAGGAAATTCAAGCTGAACTTATTTCATGCAGTTCAGTCTTAAGAGTCTTTGAAGCAAGCAAACATATACCAATCAACTTGCATTAGAAACACTCTGCAGTTGTATGTAATGTGTCCTTGTTCTTTATGAGTAAAATGAGTCATTTTCATTGAACATCAAGCAATGTTAACAGCTTAAACATGAATGGTTTCAATAAATGCTCCTTTGCTTTCACAAGCACATAATTTGATTAGACATTAGGACACAAGGACACAACACATTGTGCAACGTTCTTATTTTCTGTTTTTTGATTAACCTGTTTGTGTTTTATGAATTTCACTTCCTTATGTAAAACATCAACTCGGTAAGTATTAGTTGTAAAAACTTTAATTAAATTTCTTCTAACAGAAAAAAATACACAGAGTACCCTTAAAGAAGACTTATTTATACCCCTTCATAAAGTCTTAATTTTGTTTTGGGGGTGTACCAGAAGAGGTTTTCATAATTGTTCAAAAACATAATTTTTCACATATTTTACACTATTACAACACCTCTGATTTCAGTCTATGCCAAATAATAGAACACCTTTAAAAGAACTTTAAGGAGTTATTTTGAGCAAACAAATGTTGAATGTTATGAATGTTGTAAATATAAATTTGAAATAAACTGAGGGTGAGAAAATAACAAATTTTGGGTCAATTTTAAGTGCATATCTTTAAAAAAACTAATCAGAAGCAAATTATATGTCTTGGTTTCACAACTGTGAGCTTTCCTTTTCTCAGCAACAGACATTTGAAATTTTCAGGAGCAGATTGATCTATATGTATTAGGTCTAAATGACTTCTCTTAATCACGAGATTGTGTCTTTGATTTTATGCTCGGTACGCAGCGCGTTTCAATACCTGTCAGCGCTGATTCATCACATTGCTATTAGTAATCCAGATGACAAATGGAAGTCTCAGGTGAGCTGCAGGTGGACGCTGATAAATCTTAGTGTAATATAATTAAGTTTCTCCTGCATGATTCTCAATTACGTAAAGAACAGCCTCTATGCTTCATAGAGGAGAGCACAAGGGTTTGATGAAGGCGTGTTCTAATGCTCAAGGAGATGAGATCACGCTGACAATCATAAGTCACAGCTGCGAAAATGGATTTCAAAATACTGAGCTGATACAATGAAGGTCTACAGTAAAGTGCTGTGTAAGCATATGCCAATGAATGGTGAAACTTTAGAAACACACTTATGGTGGTAATAAGGCGTATGATGTCTTTACACTTATTTCTGGTCTGCGTGTGCATCTGTTGCAGTTGATAAAGTGTCAAATCTCAACTGAATAAATACATAGAACATAACAGCCACTACACACAAATTCACACATACAGTGAACATGCACAGACAATACAACATCTAAGACTGCCTTCGATGAGAAGAATAAATGTAATGCTGCCTCAGAATTTGGTTAAAATACTTTTCTGAACCTCTGCGCTGATAGACAGTCTACGGTGCCTTTAAATGCTGTCTTTGTTGGCAGCTTACTAGGTTTTTGAACAGAACCAATTTTCTTCTTAGCCTATACATCTTACCACCTGCAGTCACAAGGTAGCATTTTTTGTCTTTCTGGCATCATATTAACCACATAATGCAAGTGTCAGCAGTTCAGCGCTGTGATATTTACTGTCCATTCTTTAGTTTTTTCAATGCCCTGGAGTCCAGTGTGACTGTACAGCAGGCGACTGTCAGTCTCTCCTATAGGTACCCGACCTAATCCACAATGACAACACTCAACTCCAACTCCTCCAGACACACATGAGCCAATAGAGTCCTGTGAGTGACACAGTCCAGTTTGTAGGACTCATAAATACAAGACCAGAAGTGACTCAGATTGAAGCAGCTGAATAAAAAAAAATAAAAAAACAATCCCCTGAGGTTATATAGACACAGTAAATTTAATACCCATTTAATCATTTATTGAATAAACCTTCATTGGTGCCAACTATATGTCACAATGAACTGTATTATTTTAAATTTTATTATTTTATTTTAAACTGTATTATCAGTAAAAATACACACGTACAGCTGAATTTCCTTCAAATCTATTTCATAACTGACAAACCAATGCACACTTGCATTAACAACACTTTAAAATAAGTTTGCGTGCATGTATAAAAAACTTTTTCCGCCTAAATTGTAATACAAGAATTCTTGTATTACATCAGAATATCTTCTCAAAGACAAACAAAAACCAGACAATAACTTCTTTTCACTTCCAAACACAAACTTAAATTCGAATTCTCTTCTTTTCTCATATGACCTGAGAATAGGGGAGCAAAATACAAATAAAAACCAGAGATAAACAGAGCAAAAAATCAATAGGGTTGCTGTTTTAAGAAGACCTTCGGTGATGCTCAAGATATCTTCAACTACACTGGTGCAGATTTAAATAAGAACCAGATCAGGGACAGATTGGTAAATATTCTTCCATGAGAATTTCATACTGGGCCAACAGCAGGAGAAGCACTAGGTTCAGACTTCCACTGAGACATGCCACATTCAATCACCATTTCAAAGAAATCAGAAGCAACAGAGAGATCTGTATGGTCTTCCTCAGTTCAATTTTACCAACGATGACCAGTGACATTTCCAGACTTGATTTATCAGGGGGTTACAGTGACCTAATGGAGACATTTTATCCAGGACGAGGGTCCTGTTCCTTCCACAGATGGCCTTTGGCCCCACCCATACTGTCTCCAGGCCAAAACCATCCCTGTAAATCACATAAACCTGAAAATCAATATGCTCAGTCAATTATACAGACCCAGCCAATCTCGTGACAGCCCTGGGGCTGGATGACCCATCACTCTGACAGTCAAATCATACAGCACTTACTGGATTACCTATATATGGCACATGTTACATTAATAGCACCATCAATACTTAATTAAGGCCAATCTTATATTCTCCGCTACAGAAGCATGTCAATGGCACTAAAAATTCTCAACTTCTCTAACTAATGTAGTAGCACCTATCTGGTGGTGTTTTTAATTTGCTTTAAGACAAATTGTGTGCAAATTCATCAGTGATTGTCATTGCAATTTTTCCTATTATTATATTTTCTTATATAATAAGAAGAATTTAATAATAAGAAGATATAATAATAAGAATATATTAAGAAGAAGAATCTTCTTCTCAATACTGCAATCCACCAAACACAGTTTCAAAAACACAGTTTGAAATGTCACAAACATGTTGTAACCAATCACGTCAGCAAGCGGACCAAGTGGATCAGGTAGTCTGAGCATATTTATAGATCTGTAATCAAGTGAATGAAGCTAGGTGACCTTAACAAATTCATAGCTTAACCTTAACAAGTCATACCAGAATGTCAGAACTCTGAGGGAAAAGTTAGGCACTGAAGTTTAGAGCATAATTAACAGTTATAGTGATGGTTCCCTTAGGAAACTACGGAAGTCATTAATCAGGCCTGTGTACCTTCCCTCATCGCCATGGCGTGTAATAGGTTGCCATGGCAACCTAACAGCTACCACTGAGATTGTCCAGAGGGGCTTATTAGTGCACTAGAGACTATATAACTACACAGCGACCAGGAGCAGAGAACATCTATTGACTGATAAGGTCTAGTGTAAACAGTGTAGGACAATTGGAAACACACACACAGGACGGTGACAAACGGCAGTGGGGTTGTATTGACTGTACTATTGTAAACCATTGAGAATGAGGCTTTGCTCAACTGGTAGAGCATTGCGTTAGGAGCGCAAAGGTTGTGGGTTCAATCCCAGGGAACACAAGTACAGATAAAAAAATATATAGGCCTACCTTGAATTCACTGTAAGTCGCTTTGGATAAAAGTGTCTGCCAAATGAATAAATGTAAATGTAAATAAACAGATTAAACAATGAGTTATTTAACCTCAACTGTTGTAACATTTGTGTTGCCAAACATTTAGCCGTTGTGCTAATTGTTCTGAATTCAACACATTTACAGCAAGCAGGTTGTCATTTTAGCACAGTGGCAGTATACTGGTCCCTTCTGGGAGACAAACAGTCTTTATTTTAGAGAGAGAGCGTAAAACATTGAGAATTGTAAACAGACCACAGGTGCACTCATGTAAGCTGAGACTTCTTACAGGTGAGGCAGGACACTGGAATGTAAACTTTTAAAATCAGTTGCAAAAATTACTGCTTTCCCTGGAGCCAGAACTTAACAGCCGGATTCTCAAGACACAACATGTGAAAGGTCACACAGAATAAATGTCGTGTGTAAATTGGTGTGAGGATGAAAACAGCACAGAGATGCCATATCCTAAAAAGTTATCACTTGATTTATGAAGGGGATAAAAGTTTGTCTCAGTGTGTGGGTCTGTGTATACCACACAAGCTATTACCCAAAAGCATCAAGGCAATACTTCATGATAGAAGTCATAAAAACACATTAGGAGACCTCAATAAAAATCTGGGATCTTTAAGATTTAATTTTGAAATGGATAAAATATCAGAATCCCATGCTAAACATCTCTTAAACAAGCCTATCAGGGCTATGATGGTCTTGGCTGTTTTTTAGCTTTACATAGGGATGCGTTTTATAAATGAATTCTCATCACATCTCCAGTATGTCACATGCATTTTATTAATAATGAAAGTATCTGAAATAGGATATATCCTCAAAAAACAATCCTTTAATTTCAAAACAGACAAACAGCATCGATTGCTCCTCATGACTGAACAGAGTTCTCACATTAAAGGTCTGCGTGTCCATTAAGATTAAAGTGGATGTATGTGTATTGATCTGAGAGCCCTGCAGAGATCGTCAGATCCCCAAACGTAAACTGTAATGGGGAGGTCAAGCCAAGGCAAACACCAGACACAGTTTTTACAAAAGTCTTTACCGATCTGTCATAGCACCAACAGCACAGCATTAGCAGCAAACCTGGCTTCAGTTGTAACAGTTTTAGTGAGCAACTAAAAGGAGCAATTGAAACATAACTTTTTTAGAAGTTAGGCTGTTTGTGTGTTTGCTTGTCTTAAACAGCTCAAATGTAATTAGCTCCTTTTTTAAAGTAACTTAAAGTGCACCTGTTTGTAACACTGTAGTTTGACTATTTTGTGAATTGCATGTACATAAAAATAATTGTTTTCCACTTTACTAAATTGTGCCATTATGTTAAAAAGTCACATTTTTAAAAAAATCTAATCGTGATTTTTAAACCCTGCTTTTACAAATTTTACACAACAAACCTGAATGGCTCTTGTGAGACACTCACTGTACTGAAAACCGCTAAATTAATTTCCAAAATTAGACAAAGAGGAAACATAATTAGCCAGATAATTTG
>JAZGTK010016763.1:0-12577 GCA_036877625.1 Ambastaia sidthimunki
GAACATTTAAATTGTTTCTGTTCATTTACACAGTGTGATTTACATTGACAGTTTTTGTTGTGTGTGTGTGTGTCTAGGTTTTTCTGTCCTCCTCCGTGTGTGTATCTAATGGGCTGTGGGTGGAAGAAGAAGAGAGAGCAGATGGAGAGAGACGGATGCTCGGAGCAGGAGTCTCAGCCCTGCGCCTTCATCGGTATTGGCAACAGCGACCAGGAGATGCAGCAGCTTAACTTAGAGGGAAAGGTAACACACACGCACACACAAACACACACTCAGAGAGACACACACACACACTCAGAGACACACACACACACTCAGAGACACACACACACACTCAGAGACACACACACACACACAGAGACACACACACACAGAGACACACACACACAGAGACACACACACACACACACACACGTTTACTTATTAAGCTAAATGGGGACATTTCATAGACTTGTGCTTTTTTATAAACAGATAGTTATAAACATTATAACCTAACCCTAACCTACACTCTAACCCCAACCCTAGCTACATTTTTTACGATTAAAAAACAAAACCTTTGTATAATATATTTTTATAGTGTTTTTACAAATGACAATGTCCCAAAAGAGGTTTTACCCAAATTTAGCTGAATTTTGGGTGCAAATTTGTCCCTAATAAATGGTTAAGCAAACCCACACACACACGGATGTGTCGTAACCAACGGCAAAACGAAAACGGCGACAGCTTTCGAAATTCAGGAGAGACGGCAAACAGAGCCAAAACAACATGAATAAACAAATCTCTTCTCTCTACAGAACTACTGCACAGCCAAAACATTGTACATCTCAGACTCTGACAAACGCAAGCACTTCATGCTGTCCGTGAAGATGTTCTACGGGAACAGCACAGACATCGGAGTCTTCCTGAGCAAGAGGATCAAGGTCATCTCCAAACCTTCCAAAAAAAAGCAGTCCCTCAAGAACGCCGACCGTGAGTGTTTTCCTCACCTCAGCATATGTCAGAACAAACCCTGTGATGTGCTTCACGTGTGTAGATTAAATTAAGATTCAGATAGATAATTCAGATTAAGTTATTCAGGTAGATTAAGAGCTGGAGGAGAGTGAAGGTGGATGACGCAGATCATCTTAATATACCAAATATTGTTTCCTTAGAGGAGCCAAACTGCAACTTCTGAGGCTTCTGAAATTCTGTTTTTAGCTGGAAAACGAGACAATTATTTCAAGAATCTTTATTCATCTAATCTAACCATTTTCTGTATCTTATTAAGAAAATAACAGGTCAAATAATAACAAATTTAAAAAACAACAAGGCTGTTTTTTCAGTGACCTTTGAAGGCACTAATGTGACATCTGAAGTTTCATATGGTGCAAATTATAAAAACATAATAGTGAGACAAAAGCTGTGTTTTTTAAAAGCTGCATTACAAATCAACCAATCAATCAGCTGCATTACATTACATATCTTTTGTAATGTAATTTGTCACTCTCATGGTGGTACTGTATGATTGACAGTAACAGTTGTACAGACACATGACTTTTGCTTTCCAGTGTTTTGAAAATGATGCTTATTATAAGACAGTTTGGCATTCTCAAAGGTTAAACAAAATCATCAGGTTAGTTTGCTTATAAAACATTTATGTGTTTAAGCATTTTTATTGATTTTCTTATGAATGTATGTTTCTTGTCTGAAAGTATTTAGGCAATGAAACTCCCAAACTCACTAAGTAGTCACTCAGTCAAAGGGACCTACGTACCACTAGGTGGCGCTTTAATAAACATTTTACACTTTTGCTTCACTATTTTAGAACTGTTTGAGCTAGTATTAAAATTCTTTTTTCCCACTGAGTCCTTAAATTAAATATAAAACATTGTATTTCATTTGTGTGTATATGTGTTTTAAGTTTAGAAAATCTGCCCTTTATCTTGATTCAAACTGGAATGTCAGACTGATGTCTGTGTTTGTGTGATTATTGAGTGTCGTGTCTCTCTTCTGTTTGCAGTCTGTATAGCTTCAGGAACGAAGGTGGCGTTATTTAACCGGCTTCGCTCTCAGACGGTCAGTACACGTTATCTGCATGTTGAAGGAGGAAACTTTCACGCTAGTTCACAGCAGTGGGGAGCTTTCTACATCCACCTCTGTAAGTCAACAAAGCAGTTTTCATTTTTTTAGATTTTTATTTAAAATAGATTTTACAAACTTTATCACATTACGATATTTAGCAAGATGTCGCATTTTTCGTTTCGTGCAGCCCTACCCAGAAATAAACACACAAACATACGCCAATCGTATTCACGATATGAATGTGTTACATGATTTCGTTTTTTTGTGTCGTGTTTCAGTGGATGACGAGGAGTCTGAGGGTGAGGAGTTCACGGTTCGAGACGGCTACATTCACTATGGCCAGACTGTGAAACTCGTGTGTTCTGTCACAGGAATGGCTCTGCCCAGGCTGGTAAGACCCTGAATGGGTTTATTTCCTCTATTTTGTCATTTCACTCTGTTCTGCCTGTATAAAAATTGAATCAATGAGGAAAGTCTAATTCCAGAAACTGTTAAATGAAGTAATGAATGAGTTTATAATTACTGTGGAAAGCTGATTGGATTCTCCTCCAGATGTTTGTGACACTGTTGGTACTGTTATTAAAACTCACTCTCTTTGCTCTGTAGATCATCCGTAAGGTGGATAAGCAAACCGCCTTACTGGACGCAGATGACCCGGTGTCCCAGCTGCATAAGTGTGCCTTTTACCTGAAGGATACAGAGAGGATGTACCTGTGCCTTTCTCAAGAGAGAATCATCCAGTTTCAAGTGAGTCATAGAACCCGTTTGACTACAGATACGTTGGGGTTCTAAAGGTGCTTTCTGTGGTGAGAATACAGATGCTCTCAATATGATCTGAGAATGTTCTGAAGCAAGAAAATGTCGTCATTCGTATGAAGTTGCTTTTTAGATATTAAAAGAATATATTAATTTTAATTAACATTATTTGTATAGTGTTTTTCACATATTAATACATATTGTTTCAAAACAGCTTTACGGAAATGTCATGAATGTTTATGTGTGTGTGTGGTACTGATATTCACTGCCTTACGGGGAACAAATGTCCCCACAGGTACAGTAATACCAGTGCATTTTGACCATGTGGAGAACTTCTTATGGGAGACCCTTGTTCCCAAGCTTATAAATCATACAGAATTATCTTTACTGGAAATCTAAAAATGCAGAAAGTTTTCTTTAGGGGTAGGTTTAGTGTAGGGAATAGAATATACAGTTTGTACAGTATAAAAGCCATTACGTCTATGGAATGTCCCTATAAAACATGAAAACCCAACATGTGTGTGTGCTTTTACAGGCCACTCCATGCCCAAAGGAACCAAATAAGGAGATGATAAATGATGGTGCCTCTTGGACAATCATCAGCACTGATAAAGCAGAATACACCTTCTATGAGGGCATGGGCCCTGTACACACCCCCGTCACACCTGTGCCTGTGGTCGAGAGCTTACAGGTAACACACACACACACATGTCTTCCAGAATGTGTGTTTTCTTTTGTCATGTCTACAACTGCTTCTGTGTGTGTGTTTGAGTAGTTAAATGGTGGAGGTGATGTTGCCATGCTGGAGCTCACAGGACAAAACTTCACTCCTAATCTGCGGGTGTGGTTTGGTGATGTAGAGGCTGAAACCATGTACAGGTATGAATATTATGTAGATTTACTGCATTGAAAAGATATCCACGTAAGATGCAGTAATAGGAACATAGAGTAATATAGTTTTATGTAGAAATAAATAATTTGATTATAGTAAATAAAATAAATAATTTGGAAACGGTGTTTGATGAAGGCCAAGAGATAAAACAAGAGAAAGAGATGTTTGTGATGAAGCAGTATGCTTTACAAACTCTGTGCAGAAGTTCTAAAGAGAAATGTCTGTCAAAAACTAAGAAGTAAAAGTGTAACGTTAATCTTTTAAAATATATGTACAGTTGAATGAGGAAACTTTCTGTTTGAATGAGGAAACTTCTGACTGAATATTTTGAAGTTGTTACAATATGTTCCTGGCACTATGCTCATGCTTAAGTATAATCTCTTTGTATTTTAACAAGTCTGGGTCTTTGTTCTAAACTCATATTTAACGTCTCCTAAAACTATTCATGCACCAGTAAGTGACATGTTAAGATCTGACTGGCTGTAAGTTTTATGAAGTGCCTCTGTCTAATAAAATCTCAGGGCACAAGACCCCACACGTATTGTTTATTACACATTTAAGCTTTACGCAGTTGTAAAAAGCAAATATGTACGTGCAGTTAGATACTTTGCAGGCCTTTGGGACAGACTGAATAACTAATATTTTTTGGGTAGGTGTGGAGAGAGCATGCTTTGTGTCGTTCCGGACATCTCGGCCTTCCGTGAGGGCTGGCGATGGGTTCGGCAGCCGGTGCAGGTCCCCGTAACGCTGGTCCGAAATGATGGTATCATCTATTCCACAACGCTGACTTTCACGTACACACCCGAACCCGGGCCCCGCCCACACTGCAGCGCAGCCGGCGCCATCCTTCGTGCGGGAAACACCGGCTTGCTTTCCACGACCGTTACCAGCACAGGAGGAAACGGAGAAACAGCCTACGGTGCCAACAGCACGTCCAGCGCCGTCACGGCATCGTCCTCCAACGCAGCCACGGCTGTGGTGTTATAACACATAGGAAAGCGCACAAACTCTCACCGCGTTATGTATGAAAAACAAATCAACGAAATAACGGGACTACAGACTGTTTGTAAAAGTGCTGCATATTGAATTTAAGAATAAAAATCCATTGACTGAGGAGATGGAAGTCAAGGCAAAACCTGTGGCGAGGACAAAGTATTCGAGATACGGTTCTCCTGAGCTCTTTTGTGGTTTCTCGAAGGAGCCAGTCTGGTGCTAGCAGTAGCCGATGCTTGAGAGTCTTCATAATTCTTCATATTGACAAAACACCAGCACCAGCACGGGTGTGGAAGATATGGAGATGAGACCACAGCGATGATACGTCAGCCATGTACAAAAATAAATCGATTGAAAACTGTCTTTCTTGCAGCCCGAGGGCGTGATCGTGTGAGGTGTATCAGAGCCTGGAGGAAAGAGGTTGTGAGAACGACAGTTTTTATGGACCAATGATATTGTATAAGCTTTAGTAAAGGTACATTTTTGATCCCCATACCTTTTTTATATCAAACATTATAGTACGCTTTTGTTACCAAATAGGTTCTATTCCTCCTCTGAGATTTCAGCTTTTGGTTTCGTTTTCTGTTTCGTCTGTTTTTGTCTGGCTTCTGTATATAGCAACTTTCACATAGTTTGACAGACATCTTCTTCGGTTTTGATACTTTGTATTTTGTAATATTGTTTTTTTCCTTTTCTGTTTGGTTTAGTTGTTTCTAATGTTGCGTTTGGGAATATCTCAGAGGGCCTGTTTTAAATCATGCGTTTTTATGAAGTCTTTAAGAGAAGAGCTTTAAGCAACGCCTCTGCCTTGCCTGCATTACAAAATGCGCTACGCTTCCTATTAGCATTTCATCGACACGTGTTTAAATCTCACAAAAGGAACAATGTCGTCTTTCTACGTCTTATACACCAGAAAACATCATATACAATATAGAGGCCTATTATAGGTTTTTGACGCAATGTGTCTTTTCGAAATGGTAGCCATAGTGTAGTACATCTGTATCGTTCTAGCACACGTAGGTTATCACATATCAATAATCAGAAATTTCGCTGCCGTTGGATGTTTTAAGTGTTAAAAAGATCAGACTCCTACAGTACCCCATATGTCGTTTTCCAAGTGACGGTTCGTAAGTTCCATTTTGTCTTCCTAAACTTCCATTTACATTTTCTAAAACGATAAATTATCTTGAAAATGAACGATTGGGAGACATGCTGTACCATTAGATGTGGCCTTACTGTAAACAAAGGTTCCAGGTTCCAGTTCGTCTCTTAAAAAGAGGTTTACAAACATGACCTGCGAAACCAAGCCTTGCATATTGAACATTTTACATGCGATTTTTGATATTTAAACTTTGCTCCCTAAACTTTAATTTTTCATTCAGATTTAGAAGATTTAAATGTGTCATAGAAACGAGCATACCCAAAGATATTATATTGCATTGTTGTCTTGTTTTTTAATAACTGAAGAGTATGTCTGGATTTGGGCCTCTCAAACACCAAAAGTGGCAAGCTTTACTCCGTTGGTCATGTGATTTGTTTATCGTGGCCTTGGTGTCTCACCAACTAGTAGACTAGTATTAATGACAGAAAACCTAGTTGTAATTAACTCATCAACCAGCACTAATAGTGTTTTGTGACTTTCTTTTTTTTATGTACAGTAATTTAACCTTTGAATTTTATGCGTCCGTTTGTAAAAAAAGAAAAAAAGAAAAACAAAAAAAAGAGAGAGGAAAAAAACACCTTCAAACCATTTGTTGTTAGTCTTTTGTGTGTCTGTGGCTCCTAACCCGTCAACATGTCTTTGGTGTTTCTGGTTGGTTTGTAAAGTTGAACAGGTGTTTAGCGTCTGAGTTTGTCTTTTAACCTTGTATGTTAATGTCCTGATATTAAACGGACATCATGGGACTATAAACATGGAAGTCAATGGCCTTTAAGTGTGTGTCTCTCTAAGATGCAAGCATACAGCAATACTGTATAGGTAACTTTGTGTCTTGGTCTGTGGATATAGCCACTGATGTTCACCAGCCTGATCCACAGCACGTGGTCATGAAGAACAGCTGGCTCAAATGGAGTCATCTTCTCCTGGTTTTTACACTTCTTGTTCATGGTTTAATCAGACACTTTTTGGGTAGATTTGTGTGGATCCTGCACTGTCTTCCTTAAGCCAGGTGCACACTGTATGATTTTAATAGAGCTTTACGTTTGATGCTTATCAGACTGTATAACGTGATCACAGCTATAAGCTGTGGAGTCTCAAATGTATTTTTGTCAAACTAGACAAAAGTCTGTGAGTTACAGTATCAATCTGTGGCCTGTTGAGTGATGGTGAGCCGGAGTGACACGTGGAATTGAAATTGTGACTGGCAATCAGAAACAATTTCTTGTGTTAATTTTGAGTCATGCTCCTATTGGTTCATCATTTGTCTTTGTCGTGGGAGGAGCCACACTGCAGGAGTGCGTCTCAAATTTTTTGACACTGCCAGAATTTTATCGGAGTAACAATTTGATGGTCTTGTCAAACTGGAGATCAATGCCTACAGATTATGCTTTGGGATCACAATAATCTTTTAGGATTTTCAAAATCTGTCTCAAATCGTGGCCAAAACATACAGTGTGCACCAGGCTTTTCTTGGAACATCTGTAGTGTAGTACAGGTATGGAACCCGCAATAAAAGGCAATATTCCAGCATTGTATGATGTAGTTTATTTCGGGAAAAACTGTAACTTGAATGTTTCTGCAAAAAAAAGTTCACTTGTTGCCTCCGCTAAATGTTTCTTTTTAATATAATTGTCCCTCCTTCCTGCTCAAAATGTCTTCGGTCTGTCCATGGCTGCCTCCGCAAATCTCTTCCATGGGGTAGTTTTTCTTTTTCTGGAATCTTGAAGATTCCCTAAAAACTTTTGCACTTGGTTTTCTGGAATTCTTTGCATAACAGACCGTGGTCGTCTTCCATTTTACCATATAATTCATTCTATATACTCGATATACAATTCAGTACCAAACAATCGCACACTTCCATCTGGAGAAAGATGACATAGACACTGAGCAAATCATTGCATTCTGTTTTTGTAACAATATTTTTCCAAGAACGGCTCATTTGTCAACTGTTGAACACAATTTGACCATTTCATTTCTCACATTTGATGTTTTATAATTACGTTTCTGGCAAGAAGTTTAATTGGGATTGTCATTTTGAGAGCTTGCCGTAAAATGTGGTATTTGTGTTTTTCTATTTTTATCTTTGTTTCCCTTGATTTATATCACCACCAAGTAAAAAAAAACAAGTGCTTTAAGCCTTTTAATAAGACAACATTGTTGAAACAGTTCCTGCTAAAACAAAGGAAGCAATTAGTCTTTTAAGACCAGTAATCCAGTTTGACTTGTCATGTATTTGTTAGTGTCGTACGGTTTATCATCATTTATAGCGAGAACGTTTCTGAACTGTTCATCACTGCCTCTGTTCCATTGTTTCTGCACATGATGGATTATGCTTAGCTCTGCACTCACACTTAATGTTATGCTATCGTGGTTAATGGATTCTGTTGCTTTCTGAGCAAATCAACTGACAGTCTTGCTCTTTTTTGTTTTAACGGTTTACATGTTTTGTGTTTAAGTGTTAAGCTTGAATGAAGGATTTGTTAAATCCCATATAGCAGTGTTTCTCAACCAGAGGTTCTGGTGCCTCAAACTTCCAGAGGGCCTTAAGATGATTCAAATATTAAGCATTACAATAAACTAAACCATTTAAAAATCAAGACTTGGCCATTTCTTAGTGTTTGGTTATCTTTAAATTAATATACACTTTCTAGTTATGCCAGGTTGTAGAATACTTTACTGGGTAGAAATTGTGTGTGAGGAGGCCTTTAAGTTTTGTTTTGGACAATTGGGAAGACTTGAAGTCAAAAAGGTTGAGAACCACTGCCATATAAAGAACTCTGTTTAAATTTTACCAATGTAAACATTTGCATTATATCTTTTTTTTTCGTTTCAAATCAGTTGAAGTTCTCAAATTCAAAACTATAGGTCATCTATTTTTTTATTTGATGTCATTGACATGTCTATGGGGGTCATGTGCCAAGCCTTAAAACACATTTAATGGCAAATCTGAGTGAACAAGTAATGCATTTTGAATTTCCAGATGTGTGGTTGATTTTTTTTTTCCAGAGTCAGCTGGTGTCATTTCTGCGTGTCTGTTGGTTTTATATCTCTGTTTAAATTTGCTCCGCTCTTCCAAAAACATCATTTTAATGAGCTCTGATCAATGTAGATTTTGATGTATGTCTTCTAATATGCCAAATGTCTTATACTTAGATTCTCATGCATCGCTTATCAAACAGCATGAAAGGCAGCTTTTCAAAGATATCTCAATAGTTATAGAATAATAGAGGACAGAAATAATGCTTATGAACCGTATAAAATACACACCGGTCATTGCAAGACTTTCTTTTGCTGCCACGAATGATCATATTTCATACTAACGTTCGAAGTTCTTGAACTGATCATAATGTTGTAGTTTTTTGCCTTTCTGACAACATGTAACCAGATAATGACAAGCTTAAAGCTTAAAACTTTTGCCTCTCTGTCGCCATCTCTGTTTGAAGCATAAAATTGCAGGTTACTTTACATGCTTTTCATTATGTATGTTGAAGTCAAATAAAGCCAAACTGACATTAATGGGGAATTTGGACCTGACAGCTGAAATTACGTTGCAAATTGGGGTAAGATAAGGAGATTGTTTTGAAAACTGACCTGATGTTTACTTGCTTTTTTAACCCCAAAAAAAAGTCATGGATTGCTCATTTAAATGGGGTACAACTGTTACCCCTTTGTTTTACCATCAGAAGAGTTTTGGCAGTGGTACAACGTTACAAGTGTTTATTCCTGTAGAACAAAAAGACAAATAGCTCCTCACACTTTTCACTGGTATTGCACTTATAGAAACTATATTTGTCTAGATTTGTTGCTTACAGAGTGTACCATTCATTTTCTGTGTAAGCAATGCTGGTGTGTCTGATGCTCTGTGTTGGGCTTTGTGTACAGCTCACCCTCCACCACTCTTAACTATTCACTTCCTGTTTCTCTGAACGTTAGTCTGCTTCTGTCTTTCTTTACGCTCCCTCTTTCTTGCTCCTTCTCAGTCTGTTGTTCTAGTTAATATAATATTCAGAGTTATCAGTATGGTAGCAATTTCAGTCATTTATGTGCGGCTGATGTTAGGATCATGTGCCCTAACGTGAAACAGAGGGGCAGTTTTTTTTGTAAACATTAGTTGTTTCATTTGTCTGTTTGGTTTTTGTACATATTGCACCTGCTCAGTTCCATATGTCATTAAATAAAATTGCAATATTGGCATAAAATCCAGAAGAGAGAGATTTCTTCCTGTACATTTCTGAGACACTACATGGGCTCCTTTACTTAATGTTTTACTTTATTCGTTTTTAAAAACATTTGTTTTTAATTTAAGCTTCATTTCACGTTACTGCTCTGCCTTGGAATTTTTTTTTTATTTGTTCACGTATGAATGCAATAGAAAGTCTGAAGTCTGTTTTATGTGGAGATAGTTTAACTTGTATGTCTACAGGTATATAAAAAAATTAAATAAGAAGGTTATACAACTACACTAACATATACTGATACTAAAACTAAAATGGAACACTTTGACAAAGATTACCTCACCCCAGGTTGTACAAACAAAGAGCTCCTAAAATATTAATCTGTTAGATGCTATATAAACTATTGATAGACACAAAATCCATTTGGTGCCATTAATATTTAAATGGGCATAGAACTGTTAAATATTCTCAATGTTTGGACTGTGGCATTTTTAATGCTTAAATTTCCTGTTATAGACATTTATTAAGACTTTACACAATTTCATGTTTCATTGTCAGTCGATACAAATGCATCTGCTATGAAACATGTTGGGTTAATTAATAAGTGTGCTGATTAATTAAGAGGGAAGTGATTCTTTCAAAACTGAAAGAAAGGTTGACGCATACGAATGTTATAAACAAATATTACAACAGTCAGTGTATAGCCGTTTATATTATGGTGAAAATAGCCCACATGTCAGAAACAGCCTTGGACAGATGCTTTGAAGTGAGTAGCAGGTGTGAAAAGTCTCATGCTAAGATAAGGATAGACTTTAGCAACAGGGTACAAACAGTATGTTTGGGCTAACACACAAGATAAAGAATTGACTGTGTACTTTCCTAGAAGGAAAAGGTTAATGTTGTGCTTACATACCCCATCTACTGAAGCTGAAGAGATCTTTTTACATAATGTACATTTGTGTGTCACATATGCACCAGACCAGATTGGTCATCATTAAAGCAAATATGATCAAACAAAAAGCTGCAATCCATAATGTTTGCCTCTCTACTGCCATTTTCTGTTTGTACCATAAAATTGCAGTTCACTTCAGTTTACTAAATTTAGGAGAGCATTTTGAACACTGATACTGTACTTCCTTAACTTCATTGTACTTCCTGTTTTTGTTTCATTTTAAATAAAAAAAGTTATGGAATGCAGCTTTAAATCAAATATAGACAAGAACAAATACAGACAAAACAAAACAAAAAGACACTTTGGTCTGTGCCACACAGAAGTAAACACAAACACCAAAAAAACAAATAACTTTGTCTCTCACTGAATGGTACTGTAGGTGGGCCAGAAAACTGAACAGCCAAGACAAGCCATAAAGTCTTGTGTCTTATTGTAAAGCCCAACGTTTATAAGTCAAAGTCCTAATGGGGACTGAAGCCTCTCTTAAGGCAACAGTCTGGTTCCATTTGATGCCCTTGTTTATTTAACTGTGACATGTCTGTATAATTAAGCACTGGATTCTGTCAACATTTCAGTGCTATTGCCAGTCATTGTCTGCATGTTGGAGTTCTCATTTGTCATCAACAGTATATAATGAGTCTCTGCATTCATTTAGCAAACAGGAAAAAAACTGGTGACTCTAGACTATATAAAGTAGTTTGGCTAGCGTAGGTCTCATTTGTCATTCATGTTTTGTTGCTGAGATCATATTTATCATATTACTCAAGATAAAGCTCTTAGTGGTAGACCAAAAAATGTTCCTACGTTGAGCGTTTTCAAGGTTTAATGTTATAAGTGATTGTAAATTGCATTATTTTCCTTATGCGCAGATCCACGAAAACTGGTATCGCTTAGCCTGGTAAGCGTTCCACAGGTTTGTGTGTTCCCATCAGACTGTCCGGTACCCCCTCCACTTCCAAACAGCGTTCCGAGACCTCCGGTTCCTCCGACACTTCGCCGGCTGCCGCTCCTGCTCGTATCATCAAAATCAGCTCTACAGCAGGCGAAGGTCGCCAGCACACCTTGTCTGAATCGCTTGTTCATAAAGCAGTAGACTATGGGGTTGACGCAGGCGGAGGTGTAGGACAGCAGGTGGATGAAGGATATCGGTGCTCCCGAGAGAAGACGGTCAGCAGAACGTCTGTCAAACGCCCGCCACGCGTTGACGACGAAGATCGGTGTCCAGCAGAGGAAGAAAAGCCCCACGATCACGAGCAGCATGCGTATGACACGCTTTTTGGCCATGAGGTTTGCAGTCGAGCTGTTGCTGCAAACTCTGCTGACTTTGGCTTTTGAGGCGCTCAGGCTGGGGGTCGAGGAGTCGGAACGTTTCCTCTTAGACGGCTGGAGGTAGCAGCCATCGCTGTCGCCATGTTTCAGGCTAGCAGAGCTGTTTTCTTTCTCTATGAGCAGAGTAAGAATGATAACGTGTATGATTTCCCTGATTTTTTTATACAGTAATTTCCATTTTGAAATTTACGGTGACATTTTTGTGCCACGTAAAAACAACAAAAAATTATTTGTATCATTTAACTAAACTAGATGTAACC